>JAODAL010004862.1:0-150747 GCA_025379985.1 Phyllomedusa bahiana
ACGGGTCTGTAAATCTGTACCCAGGTAACGTATGTATGGAGGAGGAACTTCTCCAGTATTTTATACCTCCGCGATGTTCCCACCACACAGGTCATGTGACCCTGGTATCCAGGAAACCCGTATGTATGAGGAGCAGAACTTCTCCATATTACTACCTCCAGCACATCTTATCATGTACCACCACACAGGTCATGTGCCCCCTGGATCCGGTAAACCGTAGTGTATGGAGGAGCAGAATTTTCCCCGTATTACTACCTCCGCAATGTGACCACCACACAGGCCATGTGACCCTGGTACCCAGGTACCATGTGTATGGGACGAATTTCCCAAGGGCAAAATTAAGAACCTCCATCTTTAAACCCCCTTTCTTTGTTTAGACAGAAGTGTGTGCTAAGCATTGTGCCCCCTGTCGGTACCCAAGGGGGATTCGAAGTTCAAGTAAAAAAAAAAAAGTTAAAAGTATAAAAATATTAAAAATTCAAATCACCCCTCTTTTGTCATTATATAAATAAATAATAAAAAAGTTACACATAATTGTCATGTCTTTAAAAGGGGATCTTTAAAATTTAAAACATAATTTATCCCATCTTGAAACGTAGAAGAATTAAAAACTAAAAAACCCCCAAAAATTGTGAGGTTTTTTGGGTTTTTTCTGTCCCCTAAAAAGGGAATAAAAAGTGACCCAGAAAGTTGCTTGCACCCCAAAATGAAAACCAAAAATAAGTACACTTACCCCGCAAAAAAGCACCTATCGGTCCATGATGGAAGAAAAAAAAAGTTACGGGTTTGCAGTAATGGCGCTGGGGAGTAAATTTAAGACATAGAAAATGTTTGCGTTTTTTTTTTTTTTTTTTTTTTAATACCAAAACATACAAAAACCCCCTACTATTTGGTTTGCCAAAATTGTATCACCTGAGAATACAGGACACCTCTTTTATCCCAAAAGAGTGAATGCTGTAAAAAAAAAACCCCCCCTAACATGGCCACAAACATTTCAATGTTTTTTTGGAAAAAAAAAAAATTTAGGCTCTTAAAGGAAAGGGGGGAAAAAAAAACAACAAAGCCATATTATTTGGGTGGCGGAAAGGGTTAAATTTTTTAGATGTGTGATAAATGGTGGTATTCCCCTTGACAAATGTAAATTTTTCTATTTAAAAACTACAAAGTCCAAAAACCTACCGTATGTAGTTCTTAAAAGCAGATAACCTGGCAATTGCACTCGTTTTGACCTGCTGTTGACAGTGATGCCTATGTACTGGGAGTATTAATAAAATTGCTTTAAAATGTATTTGTTCCTAAAACTCGCCTACAAACAGCTTAACACACTAAAATAATGACCAATAATGATTCTGGTGTGCAAAGTTTATGCCATATTATTACATAAACAAAATCTTTTTGAAAGTTCCCCAATGCAATATATGTTTGTACCTAGATGTTTAAGAATATGCACTGCTCATCGCAAACAGCTACTGTATTACTAAAAAATCTTTAGGGAGTGCTGGTTGTTTTTTTTTTTTTTTTGTTTTTTTTTTTTTCTTTCCCTTTTCAATTTTTTTTAAAAATGGAAGTCTTGAAGTTTTAATTTTTGGCACTAGGCCTGTTTGCGCTGTTTTAAAGGGTTTTGCCCGATCCATTTCTACTTCCTGCATCCAGCTCTTCAGCTCTGTGTGCCAAAAGGGGGGGCGTGTGTGATTTGTTTAAATTTGCATATAGGACCCAGCAGGTGACATACCGGGCCCTTTCCTCTCTTGTCAAGAAAGGTCGTTTATGTATAAATAAAAGTAGTCAGAGGTAAATTTTTTTCCCTCACGACAAGGGTCCTGGTTCAAACCCCGCAGGAACCAAACCTGTGGATTTTATTTTTTTTATCAATGAAACAAACCTGATTGAGGTTTGTTTTTTCTAAATTTTTTTTTGCACTGTTTGAAAATTCCTAAGGAGTACAGGGGACAAAGTAGTGCCCGCCCCGGGGGTTTGAACAGAGTGCTCCCTGAGAAAGAGGTGATTTTCAAAGCATGTGCGCCCAAACTGATTAGCTCTCACCCCCTGGCGTATCCCCTGGAGAGAGCTGTAAAAATGGTTCACTAAGGAGCGCTAAGACAAAAACGGTCCAGAATTTTTAAAATGAGAATAGTAAAAATGTTTATTATTTAGTTTGAAAGTTTCCCCACATCAATTTATTTGTGGCAAAACCCTTTTACAGCAGTCCGAGAGATGCTTTACAGTAGCTTTTATGCACTAGGGGACTTAAGACTACTCAGTTTCCCTTGACTTCTATGGAAGTTTTTTTGTTTAGCTCGTGATGGGGAAAAAGTAAATTGCAGGGGGGTGAAAGGGTGAACTGTGACTATCTCTTTTTTGAAATGGTGGTCCTGGGTTTTTTTTATTCACACTGGTGTCTCCTTTCATTTGACCCTCTTTGTGCTGATAACGAGGAGACAACTGAAATCTTTGTACAAACAGGAAGTTTCGACTATTTTCGGGCTTTGGGCCAAAATGAAAAAATGCAGGGCTTTAAAAATTTTAAAAAAAATATTGAAAGTGATACGGAAAATTAAAAAAAAAAAAAACCAAAAATTTTTAAAAAGTGTTTAAAATAAAAAAGTGATTAAAAAAATAAGTCTTTTTTTATGACCATTCCCCTTTTAAAATACAACGACTTATAATTAAACTTTTTTTATCAACTTTGTTTCCAAAAAACCCTGGTAAAAGGGGTTTCCCTACCCCAGATGTGGAAACAGAATCCCCCCCGTCCCATGGTTTTTAAAACAGAAATCTGCGCATCCTTTCAACCAAAGCAATTTTTTAAAACCCTAAAAGGTGACCTTTTCACTTTTTTGGGTTTTTTTCTTGGATTTACCCGGTGGACAAGCAAAGGGCACAGATTAAACCCCCTTGATATGGGGGTAATCCAAAATCAAAATATGTTAAAAACTGGGTTTCTTCCAAAAAAGGCACCCCCCTGTCAAAAAAGTTAGGATTATAGAAAAAAATTTTCCCAAAATTCTCTGGTCAGGAAAATCCGACTTTAACTTTCCTGAAAAGGGCTGTCAGAAATCAAAGGTTTATGAGCATCCCCCCTAAGGTCTTTACAAGTGTTATAGGTTTATTAAACCCAAAACACCAAAAATGTTAACATTGGGGGCAACACCCCTAAAAACCCGGGGGAAAAAACCCAAACCGATGCAATGGGTATAAAGAAACGGACGCTAAAAAACCCAGGGAAACTTTAGTAATAACTGTTCAAAAAAAAAAATTACAGGGCATTTATAGGATCCCCAAAAAAAAACGAAGATGAAGGCCAAAGGGGTAAATTTGGATCAAAAACAAAAGTGATGTAGGCCTTTTTTATAGTTTCCCGCAACAATAGGATATATGGTCAGTATAGCGCGTATAGAGAATTTAAATTTGGGGGAACAGTCCCCTAGATATTTTGCATAAAATAAAATGGAAAAGTAACATGGTAGCCTTACCCATAGTAACAAGCACTAGGAAGAGTCACTTCTCGCCCCCCAAATGTGCGTTTCAGTTTATCTGTTTTATTACAGGACAATCCACTATATGTGAATGGTCCCCTGATATTGTAGATAAAGCCCAAAAATTTTCCCTGGGGGGTTTGGGAAAAGGGGGAAATCTCAAACTGTCAGTGGATCGTCACCTGATAAAAAAAAACGGGGTTTTCGCTATTGAAATTCTCCATTTTTCTATACTGACAAATATAATTTCTACTGTTGCTGGACCCCCTTTGGGAAAACCCAAAATCACTGTTGAATTTTTCATATGTTCTCCCGTGGGGGCCACCCTTCCAAAGTTTTTTTGGGAGATACTAGAGGTTTTTCTGTATTATTTTTATTTTTTACAATTTTTGGGTTTTTTTTTTATTATTTGGGGGCAAATGCTCGCTTCTTTTTTATAGTTTCAAGTCTTGATAGTTTTACCCAAACTACCAAAAAGAAACTACTAGATTTTTTTGTACTATTTTTATTTTTTTATCATTTTCAATAGGAATAAAAGTTAAGTTTTTTGTGTCCTCAGGCGGTAGCCCTTTTACAGAAAACATATCTATAAAAAAAACAAATAAAACTCAAGTGAAAAACGGGTCACCCCTATAGGCAAAAACATCATTCCATGGTGTTTAGTGGGTTTATCCTCCGCACGGAGGGCTGCCGGTTCCCGCATCCAGTCTTTTAAACCTTGCTTAGGGGCACAGACTCCAAGGGTCCAGAAAGGGAAAAATATATAATTCTTACTGCTGGAAACCCTTTTTTTCTGTGCTTAAGCAAGGTTTACAATCGTTTTAAAATTTTTGGGGCCCAAAATGGTAAAATTTTTGGGGAGCTGTGGTTTTTTTTAAAATCTTATAGGCAATTTACCAAAAAATATAAATTTTCTTTTTTTTTTTCTTTAATATTTTGTAAAAAAGATACAAATTTTAAAATTCCCTAGAAAAAGGTGCAAAAATTATCGCATAGTTCCATTTTTGATATTTCCTGGAAAGGTAGTAGGTTTAGTGGAGGGGAGGCCCGCAAACCCTGTGCGACTTTTTTTAAAATTTTTTGGATACTGCTGCCCGATTTAAAAAAAATAAATGTAAAAATTATCTTCGCCCCTCCCCCTTGCATTCGCACTGATCGTCCATCAACTCGCTGATTTTTTTTTTGTTTACTTCCCGGGTCCAACCGAATGAAACGTCACTGTGCAGTCATGTTAAATTCAATGATGACGTCAGGCAATGGCTTTGGGTTTGTTCGGTCCCGGGAAATAAAAGAAGATGGAGAGAGAACGGCAAAGTTGGGGCCCCGGTAGAGGTGAGTTTATCAGGCAAAAAACAGCCCAAAAGATGTTTTTACAAATTTCAGCATATGTTAAATAACCTGGACAATTATCGCACCCCCTCCTCATCATTTATAAGCGAAAGGGTTTAAATAAGAGTGGGTGTAAATGGAGGGGCAATATAAGTGGATAAAAAGGGGGTAGAGGGGAGTAAAAGGTATGGGGAATGTTGTGAAGGGGTGTAAGGATAAGGGTTATCTGAGGAGACTTGAATTGTTGCAGAGATCACGAGCGCAGTGAGCAGGAGTGACACACCAATGACTCAAGCAGAGTGCCATGCGTCCTGAGAAAAAATCGGTGCATTTGGTTTCAGAATTTGTAGGGGAGAGCAGGGGAATATGCATGGTAGCCGGTACAGGAAAAAAAGAGTTTGTCCAGGCCCCACCCCCTTTTCCCGAGCCCCTTCTGTGTCACCTGGGGAATGCTTTGTTTGGCCACTTTAAAAACGACTTGGCAGGCTGGTTCAGCCTGCAGGTTTGGGTTTCACACGTGCTAAGGGAATTTCTTCTTAAATAAATGGCCATCTAGTTGTGTAAAAATTTAAAGTGATTTATTATTTCCCCTTCAGGGGACCTGGCTTAGTGACTCAAATTTAAAAAAATGTAAAGTGTAAAATTTGACTTAATTCCTAAAGCCCTTAAAGGGGGAAAGTCCGAGCGGATGGCGTGTAAAAACCGTAAGTAAATGGGGAGTATTTCACAGTGTGGGTTTATGTGTGTGTTTTTATATATATATATATTTTTATTTTATATATTACTTATATATATATTATTATATAATATATATATATATATATATAAAATCTTGTTTGACATATATGATCGGTTTTTTTTTTTTTTTTTTTTTCCCCTTGTTAACATTGAAAGATTTCCCTCCCTGTTTTGGGCCTGGGGTGAGAAAATTATCTTCTTGATGATGAATCATTGTTCAAGGTACAGTTTTCTCTTAATACAAAAGTATTTAAAGAAAACTCTCTAATTAGATACAGTTAAAAAAGTCAAGTTGAGGAGTGGGACATGTGATAGTTTTTTTTGCCCGAGGGGAAAACCCAAAGGGTTTGGGGCCTTTATGGAAGGGGGTTTTTGACACCGTCCTTTTCAGTAAAGTCAGGGGGCCAAAATAGAAAATTAAAATTTGAAGAGATCCCATTCTGTTTTTGGGGTCTTTTAATATGTTTAAATTTTGCTGTTTTTTCCCCCCTTTTTTTTCCTAAAAATTGCGGTGACATTCTAGAGCTCTTCAAGGGCCCAAAAAAAGTGGGGACATGCAGCAGGATTTTGGGTTTTGATTCGGTTACCCCAAAATACCCCGAACAGAGGGGCCGGTAGTAGGATTGTGAAAAATTCTCGCAATCCCCTGAAAGTGAAGAAAACTGCCCATCTGACTGGACATTCCCCTTTTTAAGGGGAAAAGAGGGCCCTATTAGATAAATTTTAAAAGAATAAAGCCTAGTAGGATCTGCCCAAAAAAATTTTCAATCACCGTTAGTCCAAAATGTGGGACCCCCAACATATTTACTGGAAAAAAAGGGGGTTTTTGGGCCTTTTTTTGTGTTGGGGGTTTGCAGTTAAACCCCGTTTGCTGCTTTTGTGATTTTTTTGGGGTTCCAGCAGCCAAAAACACTTTTTTTCACACATCCAAAACGATCTCCCCAAAATTCTTAAAAAAATTTCTGTTCCCTTTTTGTTGTGGCAGCTTTTGCCTTTCCCCAAAATCAAACCTTTCTTCCAAAGATCCCAAAATAAAGAAACCCGTGTTTTTCCCGGATTCTTAGGTCAAATCAGATAAGAACCCCAATTTTATAAAACCTCCATAGTCTTTTTATATGGGTTTGGTGATTTAGGGTGATTTCATTCTAAAACCCAAAACCCCATAAGCCCAAAAACTTATAGGGGTGTAATTTTAGACCAATCAGAAAAAGTTAAAAAGTCAAATTTCTCATTTAGAATTGTGAACAAAGGCCCTTTATAAATTTTTAAATTTTTAATTCCTAATGAAAAGTTAGACAAAAGATAAAAGTTGTTTCAACTGGGGGCCACCCAGTGAACCGTATCTCTCATTCTTTTTGGGGTTTGTACATGTATGATTTTAAAAATCAAAATATTTTCATTTTTTCAGAATAAAAAGCTTTTGATTCCCTTTTCTGTTTGGGTTTTTAAAAATTTTTTTATGGGGGTGTAAAGTCCCCGATGACCTTTTTAATTAGGCAAGTGTACTTTGAAACCGAGCGAACAAACTTGGTATGGGTGTTTTATCAAGGTTTTAGATCCCTTGCTTTGCAAACCGAATTTATTAGCAAAAAGCAAAGGGCCCGAAAAAAGATTATTTAAAATGCTGACAGTTTTTTAAAATGGCTTTTAAATTTTCAATTCAGATGGGCGTTATCCCTATTCCCCCCAATTTTAAAAAGGTTTTGGGGGTAAGGACAGTGGGGGCCAAAAGTATTTTGGGACCCCTGCAATTTGTTATTAAATATTCAGTTTTTTTCCTGAAAAATGATTGCCAAAAAACAAAAAATTTTGGGGATTAATATATTCATTTATTTTGCTTGCAATTTAAAAAAACACAAGAGGGAAAGAAATTTAAATCACTGATCCTTTCAACAAAACCCCCAAAAAGGGCCGGGGCAAAAAAAATTTGCCCTCAGCCTAATACCCTTGGTCCCCAAAAACCCTTTTGCCAAAATAAATGCGAAAAAACCACTTTTGTTTTAAAACCCCTCAATGAGGGTTTTTACAATGCTCTGTGGAATTTAAAACCATTCTTTTTTGGCAAACTTTCTCCAAAGGGCCCTGAGATTTGAAGGGGGGGCCTTCTCCAAACTTTCCTTTTGAGATTCCCCCACAAAGGGGGTTTCTTTGGGATTTTAGGTCTGGCTCATTGCTGCCCTTTAGGAAATCTCTAGTGTTTTTGAAGTGTTTTTGGGGCATCGTTTCCCGTGGAAGAAACCCCCGACCCCTTAGGGAGACCCAGCTTTCTCACACTGGGCCCTACATTTGCTGCAAAAATTTTTTGGTTTTTTCTTTAGGGGCATCCCTAATTTTCCATGCAAACCGGGCAAAACAAAAACAAATGCCAGAGGCAGCCAAAAACAACCCAAAAAATCAGGGAAACCTCCCCCTGTTTGACGGGAGGGTTGGGTTCTTTTCTTTGAATGGGCCCCTTTTTTTTTCCCCGTAAAAATTTTAGTTTAAGCCTTTTCCCAAAAATCTCTATTTTGTCTCATCTGAAACCCCGCGAACATGCTTCCCAAAACGTTTTTTTGGCCCTTTTTTCAAAGGGAAGTTTTTGGGGAAAAAATCCAGCCTGGTTTTTTATGTTCTGGGGGAAAAAGGGAAATGGGGGGCTAAATGGGTTCCTCCCCTACAGTTTCCCCTTTTTATTCAGATGCCGACGGATAGGTACGGGGTTGACCCCACTTTTGTACCCTTTTTGGGGCCCGCAAAGGGCAACTTGGGAACCCTTGGGGGTTTTAATTTTTTAGTCGAGGTTTTTTAATTCCCACATCCGCCCCAAACTTGCGTTTGGAAAACTCTTTGGTTTTTAAAATTTTTTTTTTTTTCCCCTCCACCATTTTAGGGAGGTTTTTGCCAAGGGGGCAATGGGCCCTTTACCCTTTGGGGGGGTTTGCCCAGGTTTCAAATTTGGGGTCCGTCACATCTGGGGTTTGGGTTTGCCACAGTGAATGGGGTCCGTTTCCCCATCTAGGGGAGGGTTTGCCATGTGCCCGGGGGGGTTTAAATCTTTGGGGGGTTAGCCCAGTTGCCATGGGTTTAAATCTAGGGAGGTTAGCCCCAGGGGCATGGGTTTACTCTAGGGGAAAGGGGTTTTAGCCACGTGCCAATGGGCTTTACATTAGGGGGGTTTTGCCCCCAGGGTGGGCTTTTTGCCCCCTTCTTTGGGAGGGGTTAAACCACGTTTCCAAAGGGGGTTTCCCTTTTAGGGAGGTTAGCAAAAAGTGCCATGGGCTTTACATCTAGGGGAGGTTAGCCAAAAGGGCCTTGGGGCCCGTCCACATCTAGGGAGGTTAGCCCACAGTGCCATGGGCCTTTTTCCAAAATTAGGGAGGTTAACCACAGTGCCAAAGGGTTTGCCTTCTTGATGACACTGCGACAGGGGAGGACACAGGAACATTTTGGTTTTTTGGGGAATGGACTTGTTTGCCTTGGGGATTGCTAGGCTTCCTAATTTGGGTTTTCAAGGGCTTTAGGCAGTTCTTTGGTTCTTTTTTCTTTTCTCCTTGCTTTAATGTGGTTTACACAAGGACCAGGACAGAGGTTTGAAAATCAACTTTTTATCCATGTTAAAATGGGTGCAATGTGATTTAGTTTTTTGCCAAACCTGTTAGGTGCCCCCAAAAATTTTGTTTAAAGGGGCTGTTAAAAAAAAAAATTAGGAAGCATCACATGATTTTTTTAAACAGTTTCCCAATACTTTTGTCCCCCACTTTTTTTGTTTGGTGTCAAATTATATCCAAAAATTTGGGGTTTTTTGGGCCCTTTTTTTTTTGGGTTTTCCATTGGGAAAAAAAATTAAATTTAAAAATAAAAAAAACCAAAGAATTTTTGATTTTCAAAATTTATTTTCAGGGGAAAAAAACTGATTTAAACGAAAAGAATTGGGAGGGGTTTCCAATACCCTTTTTGGGCCCCCACTGTAACCCCCAATTTTAGCAGAATAAGGGTTATACAGGGAAACCCTTTTGTCTTAAGGGGTTTAAAAATTTGGCTAAAAAAATGAGTTTTTTTATATGATCGTATTTATTTCCAAATTAAAAATTCTTCCCCCAAGTTCCCGTCTAGTCACTTTATTATGACCCCCCAGTAGAATACCCGATTAACTGACTTGGGAGCACCCGGACGCAAACTAGATGGGCTAGAAGTGACTCAATAAGGTCCTGATAGGTTGTTACCGGTATCTGGAGCCATATTGTTGGAGGGTGCATAAGGGCGAGCCATAGAGCAAACGCAACCATTGAGGTGATCCCACAGATGCTAAATTATGTTCAGGTCTAGAGAGTGGTTCTCATGTGACATACTACCTTCCATCCATTCAATGAGGCAGAAAATAGAACTCATCGGAGAAGACAACTCTTTGTCAATCCATGGAGGTCCAATTCAGATACTGGGAAAATTGAAGCCTTTGTGATCTGGTTTTTGGCTTCACCAATAAGGTTTACTGAATTGTTAGACACATGGGTAGCCCCTGGGTTAATTTCCACGGTGAGCTGCTCCACTATAACATGTCGGTCTGTTCTCGTAGTCGACATTCACCTCTCACATAAATGGTATGTGGTGCCCTGCATTTTCCAAGTTGCTTATTCACCAAAAAAAATTAAAATTTTTAAAATCTTTATAAAAAGCCCTTTTACTATGGGGGCAATGAGGATATGGCATGTGCAGCGCCCATCGCAATCTTATATCTCACGAGCCCGTTTAAGACACGACTTCCTTCATGAGCTATATGCTGCTAACGTCGAAAGTAGGAAGTGGTCAGAATAATGTGACTCGACTATGAGTAAAAAAATGTACTCTTTATGTATCGTAAATTTCTTACAACATGCATTGCCAGCTGAAAGGCCCTGATACACATTGAACAAGTCAGCTGGCCCCACCTATTATGTGTGATGGGCCCTCTCAACTCTCCTCCTTACCTGACAGATGATGTCAAAGAAAAGCACGATTGTGTATGGTGGATTTCAAATCCATTTTTTTTTCCTTCTCTCTAAAGCTTAACAGCGCCTTGCTGCCCTCTCTCTATTAAAGGGGTTGTCTCATCTCAAAGTTTCAAGGATGCTAATGAAATAATGCTGTTTGCTCTGTCACTTTCCGGTCAAGCTGCTGTAATTGGGATATGAGCTCTGTGTTTTCAGCTTCTGTAAATTTGATAAAATTTTATGCTGTCGGACCCGGGAAACTTAGAGGTAAAGTAAACAGCAGTAATTACTGGGTTTTTTCTGAAAGATCAGATAACAAAAAAGCTCTCACTGTTCCGAAGTTGTGAGCTGCTGTGACCTGTGTGATGACTTTTCCCCCCCTGCTATCAGATAGAAAAAAAACAGCAGGGGTGGGGGGGGGAAGTACACGGTCGGTCACTTGGGGAACCAGAGGAGCACAGAAGGTGATAAAATCACTTGTAGCTCCTTAACAAAAAACAATGAACAAAGCAATATATTTGGAAAACGTCTTCATTTAGTGTTCCCTACATGTTGAAAGCTAATCTTTGTAGCGAGACAACCCCTTTAGGAACACATGAACGCATCTACATTCTGGTTTTGCACATTTGACCAACAGCTAGTTAAGGCGTGTGGTCACCTAAAGGCTCAGAGATCATCTAATGTAAAAGAAGAATTATGTGATACTCTGGTCTTTTACAGTATAACTACATAGGATATTTTGACTACAAGAAGGAAACCATT
Source organism: Phyllomedusa bahiana (assembly GCA_025379985.1). Taxonomy (NCBI): domain Eukaryota; kingdom Metazoa; phylum Chordata; class Amphibia; order Anura; family Hylidae; genus Phyllomedusa; species Phyllomedusa bahiana. The sequence goes on from JAODAL010004862.1 coordinate 11,252, forward strand.
CGGAAGCTGGGCATGAAGGCGAGTACCTGCTCGTTTAATCCAGGTGTTTTTGTAGCCAATCTAACTGAATGGAAGCGACAGAATGTTACCAGGCAGCTTGAAAAATGGATGGAATTGGATATAGCGTAAGTATTGCATCTTGTGTGATACTTTTACCGTAGGCTTTTTATGTATGTTACTTTAAGGCCTCTTCACACTGTCATTAAGATGTGTCCAGCTTCTATCAGTTGCAGCTAGCCATTAACTTCCTCTGCAGTGAAATCTGTTATTACATGCCAGCTGATCAAATGAATAGTGGGCCATATAATATATAAGAAGAAAATTGCTCTCAGTTATAGTTTATATATAAGGTGGTTGGGTCCTAAGTAGTGACCCTTTCCCTCGTGATATTTATAGGCCCTAAAACATGCCCTATATTCAAGTAGGTTTTCTGCACCAATGGATGTTGGGACTTTATAAACATTAATAAAATTGTTAAACCTGGTTGACAAATGCTATTGCTCTTGTTGCAGGGAAGAACTGTACAGTAAGACCCTCGCTGGCAGCATCACCGCTCCACCTCTACTTATTGTGTTTTATAAGATGCACTCTAGTATTGACCCAATGTGGCATGTCAGGCACTTGGGTAAGTATGAATGATGGTTCATATCTAATTGTAACACTGAAATGTGTATTTCTTGTATAAAGGACAGTGTTATAGTTTACAACCTTTCAAACTGTGTCTGTACCTCTCTCATTGCAGAATAATGTGACATTATTTCCTAAAGGGTTTTACCATTTGACAAACTCCCTACTGATGCCACCTTGTAGCTGGCTACAAGAACGGGGAGATGGCCGCACTTGCGCGGTTATCTCTGTTTATCCCAATGGCATTTCCGAATGTGCTTGGGTATATTCTGAATGCCCATAAACATGAATGGAGGAGAGCTGCCCTAGCATTGCCATCTCCCTGTTCTGTGAGGCTGGCTGGTAGCATGCTACAAGGTGGCCACACAGGGGACTTTGCTAAATGATAAAACACCTTTAAAATCAAAGAAAAAGGCCATAATTACTCCTATAGAGGCAAATCAAAAATGTGTTCCTCGCCAAGGGGAAAAAAAGCCCCAGTGTTACATAGAAGTTGCACAGGTGCAAAATACTGATGAAACTGCCACTTACACGCCTACTGATACAGTGTCTGCACATAGTCTGATGCAGGAGCAGGTTAAAAACCAATGCACACCAGGCTGCGGAAAAGGCTCAGTATTATGCAAGGGAGGTTGCACCAGTGCAGAATACTGCTGATTTTGAGTAGTCATCGGAGTATGTTGCAGCAAAAAAGAAGAGAAATAAAAAATTGTGACCTGCAACATCTGAGACCAAAACAAATAGAATGTGCACTTTAAGGACTAATAAAATGTAACCTTTAGTCAAGAAATAAAAAGGGGTCCAAAACCCTATACTTACCCTAACTTACTAAATACACTACCCTTACCTAGCCAAAGTAATGGAATAATCACCCCGATAAGGGTGACCCCTGACCAGAATCTACCACTGAATATTCGAATAAATTACCTACATATAGTTTCATGCAGAAAACAAACCAAAGCCCTTTCAATAGGTAAGAGATATGTGGGGTAGTCTAATACCAATACCCTAGAGAATGACACCAAAGAGAAAAGTATCAGTGTAATACGAAAGATATTAGCAAAGCTTGTACACCTTTAATTGAGCAGTCAAGAAATCGAAATTACCATTAAGTTTATGTCCAATCAATGAGTTCCAAAAAGGAAAAGCCTCAATTAAAGGTGTACAAGGGCTTTATTCCTAGTGTATTGGGCAATTCTCTATTGGGTTGCCTTCCCGTTATAATATTAAGCCAGACGTTGTTTATTCCCCTGCAATAACTTAGCAATAAAATTACAACTTTTCTTGATGTTTATGAAATGGTAGAAGTTGTGAAAAAAAACTGGTCATGTTCTTCAATGCAATGTCAAGTAGGCCACATTTGCTAAAAACAATTGGGAGACTTAACTAAGCTAAGAGAAGTCTTCCTCAATTTCTGTTAAAAAAAAAAAAAAAAAGCATTGCACCAGATCTATTGTGTATTTAGATGCAATGGAGCAGATTTATCAGTGTTGTCTAATACTAGGACTGTGTAAAGTTAGACTAGTCAGGCCAAAAATGCACCAGATTTATCATAGTGTTAATAAATCTGGTCCATAGTGACACTGTCTAGTCTAAATCATTTATTCTGGCACATGGTGTTGCACATGAAGCCTCGCCCCTTTCACAAAGCCGTGCCCCTTTTTGTCAGATGCAGGAACAGAAGTGTCAAAAAACTGCCTAAAATAATGTGGCATAAAGCATGTTCACTAGTATTTTCCCACTAATTATAGCAGAATTGTGGAGCAATTTCTATAGTAAATCTGCCCCAGTGTGTGTAGATGTGACTTTGCCGGAATTCAGGCACAGCTTGAAAAATTACAATGTGCACCTAAATTTTAGTATAAAATATTGGCAGAAAAAAATAAAATTTTAGCAGAATAGGTAACGTTAGATAAAAGATTCTAAGATGTTGATTGTGTAACTTTTGTCTGTCTGGTTTGATATGTTCAATAAAAAGTTTATTACATAAAAAAAAGTATCTAAGATGTCAAGCAAGAGGAGCTGAGTTTATCACAAAAAGAGGCACCGTGCTAAATGTGGCTCACATTTGGATTGCCTGTAATTGGTGTAAGTATTATAGGATTAGCAAATCTACCCTAATCTATGAAGTTGGTGCCAATTTTCACACTAATCTGTGCCCGCTCATCCAGTACTCCCCTTTGGTTCTCATTTGACAGCATTCCACACCTCTATAAAATGCTGAATAAGGGCTTGTTCACATAGAGTTTTGCGTCCATGTGAACATCCGCTTTTTAGATGCGTCTTGGGGACCGTCAGGACGGACCCAGAGACGCATATAACATTAGCAGTGAGATTATCACTGCCGGCAATGAGGAACACGCAGCGGCGTTCACATGAGAGATCGCCGCTGCGTGTTTGCCTCGTGCCTGTCGGGTCTGTTTTGCGGATGCGATGAAGGAATTGACTTGCAATTCTTTGATCGGGTCCGTAAAGCGGACCCGACAGGCGCGATGCAAACACGCGCGGCGATCTCATGTGAACGCCGCTGCGTGTTCCTCGTTGCCGGCAGTGATAATCTCACTGCTAATTGTTATATGCGTCTCTGGGTCCGTCCTGTCGGTCCCCGAGACGCATCTAAAAAGCGGATGTTCACACGGAGGCAAAACTCCGTGTGAACAAGCCCTGACTTTGTCGACAAAGGCATGTAGCATACTTTTTGTACAGGTCTAAACTGTGAAATTTTGTTAACTCCAGGGTTACATGTTAATAACCGTGATCTCTTTATTTCAGGTTCCAGTACTGGGAAGCGTTATTCCTTCCAGTTTGTCAATGCTGCCAGGCTTCTTCACTGGAATGGACACTTTAAACCATGGGGACGGACGGCCTCTTATTCTGAAATTTGGGAAAAATGGTATATTCCCGATCCCACTGGTAAATTTTCCATCATCAGAAGGCACACAGAAGCTGATGGAGCCAAATGAGGGATATCGGACTGATCCGGAAATCTCATGAGCTCTGGCTACTGAACTACGGAGCATGGACAAGCCGTGTTTTCTCAGGAATCTGCAGCTGAAAGCTAGTTTTTTTAATTGCTGTTACAAGAAAGACACTACAGGAACCCAGAGCATGGAGATCCATATGCTCAATTTTGAGTGTTTTTATTTTGTTTATTCATTATGTATTATCCTATTGTATTTCTCTTGCTCATTGTGCCAATCAGTAGTTCCTAGTGCACGATCTAGTACAAATCTGCCTGTCGGTGTATCTGCCCCCAGGCAGATATCTGTCTGGGGCACCACTACAATTCTCTCTTACAGTTGCTAGTATCATATCATTATCCTTACATCAGGAACCTGTACATTATAGCAGAGTGTTCAGGAAGAAACCTCTGATAAAATGTACGGATTCCAGGTATGGGAGCTACTTTTGATCTAGATGTAGCAGATCTGAATTTGTCATATTGCATACATGGGGCCTTATATATGAAAACGGTCTTACAGTAAGCTCAGCTTTCAATTGATATAGTGCTCTGTTTGCTATGGGCAACAACAACCGTCTTAGGCTATGTTCACACGGCTTATTTCGGGGCGTATTTACGGACGTAATTACGTCCGCAAATATGTCCTGAAATACGTTTCAGGTAATGAACAATTAGATTAGCATTGATTCCAATGTAAAATACGCCTCGTCATTCACACGAGGCGTATTTTCGCAATGTATTTGCGGGTGTAAATATGTCCGTAAATACGATCGTAAAATTAAGTCCCCTGTCGCTTATTGAGGCGTATTTCGCAACATAAATCCCCATAGTAAAGAATGGCGATTGTATTTATGACGCGAAATACGTGCCACACTTTGTGACACGTATTTGAAACGTATTTGCAGACGTAAATACGTCCGTAAATACGCCCCGAAATAAGCCGTGTGAAAATAGCCTTACTACTTGACAGTTTTCATACATAAGGTCCATCATTCTGACCTTCAGTTCTTCACAAAATATCAGATCTGCTCCATCTGCATAAAGAAGCTATTTTATCACAGAGTCCAGTCAATTTTGACACTTAGGGCCACATGTATGAAAACTGACTTGGTCTAAGGGTATGTTCACACATGGTAATTTTGGTGCGCATTTCGCCGAAATTACGGTAATCTGTAGTTCTCATAGAGAACTATGGATTACGCCTCCTCTCCCTGCTCGTATAATACGATCGTATTGTACGCGCAGGGAGATAAGTGACATGTCAATTACTTGTGGCAAAGCCGTGCCACGAGTAATGAATGTCTATGGAGCCGGTGGGCTGCTGTCCCCCCACTGCAGGGCTACGCGCGTATTAGCGCGAGCTCCCTAGAGACCCGATGTACTGCTGCGTGTACTGTACACACTGCATTACATCGTGTGAACATTGCCTTAGGCCCTGTTCACATGGCGGATTTGGCCTCGGGTTTCGGTGGCCAAAACCTCCTCCAAATTGCGCCCCAAACGCCCCCAGTTCATTACATGGTTTCCTATGGGAAACCGCGTTGCTATTCACACAGCGCGGTTTTGGCCGCGGCTTTGCTGCGCGTGTGTGAGAAGTCTCCTGTCAATTCTTGCAGCGAGTCTTCGGTGCGGGTTTCGCCATGCTTTTTGGCGCGGTTTGGTTTAGTCCTGCCTATTAATTTGTATGGGCGAAAACCTCACCGCAAACTGTGCCAAAAACCGCGGCGAAACCTGCGCTGGTAAACCTCGTCGGGAGACGCGAGTTTGGGGCGCGATTTGGATGAGGTTTTGGCCGCAGCAACCGGGCCAAAACCCGCGGCTAAATCTGCTGTGTGACCATGGCCTAAGACTGTCTTTGTTGCCCATAGTAATCAATCAGAGCTCCACTTCCATTTCATATAGTGCTCTGAAAAAATGAAAGGGGAGCTCTGATTGGTTGCTATGGGCAACAAAGACAGTCTTAGACCAAGTCAATTTTCTTACATGTCCCCTTTAGTATAGCTGTAGTTGTTGAGGATAGTTGGATTTATTGTGCCAGCATGGGGAGCTATTTGCATTCGGCATCGGTCCTTGCTGCAGCAACCTTGGCTGGAATAAGTTGTTTTATATGAAAAGGTTTCTATGCTATTTATGTAGAAGAAATATTTTATGGCTCTTCACTTCATAAGTGTCATGACCAGTAAAACCTGTGTGAATTTATTGGTCAAGTGATCAATTTATGGATCATAACTCATGCTTTGTTGATAGAACTCTCTTATTTGTTAAACTTCAACGGGTTGTCACACTACATTGATTCATCTTACTTCAGTCCTGTTTTCTTGGTTTCACTTTGACTTCAGGGGCGTGTTTACTGGCTTCCACTAGGCTGCAGTAGAAGCCAGGTCCGTAGCTATAGCAACTAGTGCTGGCAGCTATCAGGATAGATCAAACAGGTCTGTAGCTATAGCAACATAAGGAGCTGATGCAGCTCATACAAGAGTGGATATCTAGGGATAGGTAGGACACTGTTAATGGACATATATTGCAAAGTGACTTGTTTTTGCAAGATCTTTAATATAAAAAACAATCCTTGTAGTGAGACAACCCCTTTAAGTAATAAGACCCTAATGGCATGTATAGGACATAGTAATTTATGGGTGGTATGGCTCCAATTGTAAATTGGCAGATGAATATAGTGACCTCATAGCTGCATGCGCTCGTGGTGCTGTATGACAACCTTTTCTACAGAGCTCATAACACAACAAGTTTTGTGCCATTGGCAATTCAAACTGACGACTTCTGTCTCACACTCCTATTCTATATAAATGGAATTTGGTTATGTTCACACAACGTAATTATATGCATATTTTGGGGGGTGTTTTGAGGGACATACGCCCCCAAATAAACTTCAAACAATGTTCTATGCAGCTGCCATTGATTTTAATGTAAAATACGCTCCATCATTCACGTGAAGCGTATTTTGTGACGATTTCACTTGCGTAAATTTAAGTGCCTTGTCAATTCTTGAGGTGTTTACTCGAGTAAAATCCTCATAGAAACAATGGTGGAGCGTATTTTCGGAGCAAAAACACCTCAGAATACACTCCACAACTCTAATCAGGCATATTTTGAAGCATAAATTTACATTTCAAAATGACGCAGTGTGAACATACCCCAAGAGTCGAAAGTGACAATGGAATATATATGTGAATCCTTTTTGTAGAAATAACGAAACCTTTGCCTTTATAATTTATTCACTTGTATTGTTTTATATTTTGGGCACAGTCGGAAATTACAACCGTGCTGTTACATATTCGTGAATAGGATTTAAAAAAAAATCTTATTCATTCAGTGTTTTTTACTGCAACCTGCCTTTTCCATTCTGGTTTTGCATTACCTTGAATAGTAAAAACTGGAGTGAGAAATGACTCATAAAGCATATAACTGTTCTATAGCTGTAGTGCTTCCCAGCCTTTTTCTTATCAAAGCCATTTTAGTAACTTTGTAGAACTATTTCTATGTATGGGGTCTTGCAGATGGGGCGAATTTGCTACAGAAATTTTCAGCATGTAAAAAGATCATGTCAATTTTAACCCATTCAATGAAGTAAATCTGTGATAGACAAAGAGAAACTTTTCTGATTTTTAACATGGAAGAACTATGTATTATATATACTATCAGTGTTTGGGGGTCTGACCACTAGAACCCTCAACGATCCTAATAATTAAGGGGGCTTGCTAAGATATCTGCTTATGGTTTTACCTGACACCACACCACAATGCTTGGGCAGGAGTGGTGCTGTATTGAGAAGCACACAAATGTTCCTATATTCTCAGGATTGACAGCAGTAGGACCCCACTGTAAATATCTGTATCATCAGGAATGTTTTCTGAGTTTGCTGAATTTAAGAGAACCTGTCACATAGATTATGCTCCCTCGCTGAGTGCAGTACAAGCTAGTGTCAGACCTGCTGTTTCCAGCGCTGTGTCCCTTATTCTGTAAGTTGCTGTAGTTTTTGTGTATTTAGTGCTCAAATCTGCAGTTTTCAGCCAAGAGTCATTCAGTTTTTTTTTCTTCAAGCCACGCCCACCTGAGGTTAGCCCCGCCCACCTCAACTGATAAACCTATTACTTTGAATAGGTAGAAACATGAGAATAATTGTCAGTGGGCGGGTCTATCCTTTGGTAGGCGGGGCTAACACCTGCTCATGAATAAGATTTGAGGGGTAAATGCTCTTAAACTACAGCATCTTACAGAATAAGGCCTTCGGTTCACACAGCTTATTTTGCCGCAGGATTTGGACGCCGTTTCACTTCCGTGTGCCGATTTACTGTCTTTCAGTCACGGCGCAATCCGGCTGCTGCATGTACGGTTAATCCACTGCTCTCATTAGAACAGTGGAATCCGTCGCTCCTCCCCCTCGGCGAATCCGCCGCGGGGGGAGAAAGTGACAGGGCACATTATTTACGGCGCGGAGCGCCGTAAACAATGCATTGTCTATGGCCGGGAGCGGCGCCCCCGCCGCGCTCCGGCCCCGCCCCCGTCCCCCCCTTATTCACGGCGGATTTTTTGCGCTCAATACGGCGCACAAATCCGTCAGGGAATAAGCCGTATGAACACGGCCTAAGGGGCACAGTGCTGGGAACAGCAGGTCTGACTCTAGCTTGTGCTGCCCTCAGCAAGGGGGGCACAACCTATGTGACAGGTTCCCTTTCACTTTCTTCCAGTTTGTTGCCATTTACTGTCTATAATAACAGCACTTGTTGGAGGTTATTGACTTGTGTACGGCTGTATCCTGATCACTGTATTTTACTTTGAACCACTTCTGTATCAACCAATTTATTGCACACACAAGTTTATGTAAAGGAGTAAAAAATAAACGTGCTCCCATGTGCATTGTAATACTGAGGTGCTATTTGCTATAGTAGAGAAGCAGTCACCATGATGTTTATATGCAGAGCTTTATGAAAAAATTAATGGCTATTTGGATAGGGAACATGTTCTACAGCACAAGTGTCAAACTGCAGCCCTCCAGCGGTTGGGAAACTACAACTCCCATAATGCATTTATATAATCTATAACAGTGGGCATGATGGGAGTTGTAGTTTCCCAACCGCTGGAGGGCCGCAGTTTGACACCCCTGCTCTACAGTAACAGGTTGGAGGGAATGTCTGGTTTGCACATCGGGGATAAAAATCCATGTATTTATCTATTGTACCCATAGACTTTCGTTAGCTGGTTACATGGGAGAAAAGTGAATGGTAAGTAGTTTCCTCAGCTACCCTAAACAGTCGACAACACTTTTTATGGTAGCGGTATGCAAAACAAAAAAACCTATATCCCTCACTGTACTGGATTTTTTTTTTTTCTCAATTATGGGGAATCGATGGCAGATGAATGCACGCACACAGCTCCGTCTTTATTCCCAACACTGCAAGTGCTAAGGAAAGGTGCAATTACTGTAAAGTACGCAACTTTCAGATTGCATGTTATTAAAAAATATGTATGCCTTACCTAATACAGGCCTTTGTTTGCACCTTCAACTTGCTTGCTTGTCTGCATGGTTACCAACCACCACTGCATGCTTCAGTTGTGGTTAGTAAGGCAGCGTTACTGTGACAGCGCCTACGGCCAGGATAGCAGAGATGCGCGTTTTCGTTCAGGTGAACATCCACTGGCCAAAGGAACTTATCCTCAGACCGTTTTTAACAATGCTGCGTTACCGACCACCCCTGAGAGCTTTCAGTGGTGGTCAGTTATCAATGAGACAAGACAGAAGGTTGGGAGGGGGGAAAAAAAAGGCCTGTATTAGGTAAAGCATACATATTTTAACGTGCATTTTGAAAATTACAAACTTTAGTCATTTGTCCTTCCAGCACCACTTGCTGTGATGAGAATACCCCCTTAAAGGAGTTGTCTCATTACAAGCTTTCAGCCTACCTCAATGTTTCTGGCAGCAAAGGATTTTTGAATTGAGGGGTGTGCTTCTTGTCTGCCTCTTCTCCTCCCTCTTCCCCCCTCCCCTCAGCACATAGAAAGCTCTCCTCCATAACTTCTATACAGAGGAGAGGGGGGGGGGCGAGGGGGTTTGCTGCCAGAGTTAACCCTGTATGTGCCTGCCTAGATCTGCTGCAGGCTGCTCACTGCTAGATCAGCTGCACTGTCAGCTCCTCAGGAGACAGGAGAGGGCTGATCTAGGAGTGTGGAGAGGTCTGTGAAGCTGTGTATGCTAATAGCAGAGCAGGAGCGATGCAAGTGTTCCTTTACCCCCTGCTTAGCATACAAATCTCCAGCATCTCAGGCGGCAACAACAACAACAACAGAACAGAAACAGGGCAGCTGTGAAGTGAGTTACTATAATCACGATGTGTCACTAATACAGCAGAGCATGAACTGTTCACATGCCTCCCTGATCTGTTCTATTAGTATAGTCAGAGCTCCACAGACACATCATGATTATAGTAACACACTTCACTGCTGTCACATCGTACTGACTACAGATCAGCCTCATCTCTGCTCTCCTCAATCTGTGTAGGGAGCAGGCACACACAGGGTTAATCCAGCTACACAGACACCGAAGCCAGAGCCCTCCCTCCACTACAGAAGCATACTGTGCGGGAGGGGCTCTCTGCTCTGACCTGTATTCAGAGGCTGATGAGTCATTAGCACTGACAGCCAGTGAGATAAAGATCAACAGGTCAGCTGCTATAGGGATTCCAGGAGCTGATGCACTACTACTAACAGGCATAACTCAAAATCAGTAGGACATTTGTAATGAACATATATTGCAAAGCTGCTTGTTTTTTAAAGATCTTTTAATTAAAACCCAATCATTGTAGCGAGACAACCCCTTTAAGTTTGATGTACTTTTCAGCACATGACAGCAACAGATGTGATTCGGAACTCGTCAATGTGCTACCACTAGTGTAAGAAGCTCTTGAAAACCTCCTCGGCTCCCTTACTCCTTATTTCTCGGTGCTGGTTATTTTGATACTGCTGTGTTGGCTCCTTCAACATAACCTATCCCCTTCTGCCAGCCACGACCTTAGCATTTCCCCTTTCCTTTGCTGACAGCCTTTTGCCTGTTTGTTTACTGGGGTTGGCCTTACCCACAAATGCTAGGAAACGAGGTATTCCTCTGGCCCACATGTCCTCCCCTTCTGGTAATCCCAGCTTCTTTATTTGTGAGTTCTGCAGTTTAATGGGCCTGTGTCCCAACTCTCAGTGGGAGGTTACCAATGGACTAGTCCTGTATGTACTCAAAGTCATAAGTATTTTTAGGAATAGCCAAGTTTGGCGATGCATCATCCTTAGGCCGCCCTTAAAGAATTTTTCAGGTTTCTCTGGTCCTGCTTCACAGTGCCTGTGGCTTGTCATCAAAACCCACCAACAGGTCACGTTTTCAGGATTTCCTCAGTATTGCACAGGTGATATAATTGTCAGTGCATCTGTGGGAGATCCTGAAAACATGATCTGTTGGACTCTAGTTGAGAAACGCTGTTCTCGACGGTGCTACTCCTTCTTGGTGATTCTTCTCCTGAGTTACAGGGAGGTTCCTCTGCATTTAGGAAGGACCAACCTGGCTTCTGATTGTATCAAGGCCACTTGTAGATAGTTATGAAGTCAGCCTCATTCATCTTTACAGCCGCTCAATGTGACCAACATTGCTAGGCAGATACAGTGATAGGGCACCCGAATCACCTACTTGTAGAGCTGGAGTAATTGAGTTTGCTAGACAGTGTAACTGACAATGTTAGGCAGCTACAGCAACGATCAAGGCCTCAGATTACCTTGATCGTTGATGTAGTTGTATTACATTACTCACAAAAACTTAAGGATATTTGGCTTTTGGTTGAAATTTACAAGATCAACATAAAATTCCTTGAAATTGTTTTAAATGCACTAATTTAGACCATCTCTTAACTTTAAAATGCACATGTCCAATGTTTCAGTACTTTTTGCACAACTTCCTGATTTCTAACAAGGAGCTTAATGTCAAAATTCACAACTGGTGTTTGCTCCCTGAATTGCTCAATAAATTTAGGGGATCAATTGGGATTTAAACAGTCCTCCTCATCAGACTGTTCATATTTTGACATCATATGACCAAGACAACACCTTACAACTGATCAAGAGTACCCCACCATTGCAAAGTTTCAAGCAGGATGCTCTCATACATCGCCACTGAGCTTAGATCGTCACAGAGTCATAAGCAGGTTGTATCAGAGAGACTGTAAGAATCACAGAAAGGCAAAGAGGTGGATGTATTTTTTAATTTAAGTAATTTTTATTTCACCAAAAGAAAAACAATGACATTATATAGAGACACATATTACAGGTGAAAACACTGCTTATTTTCCCCTTTTTCTACTTCCGACCCCCCCCCCACCCTCTTTTTTTTTCTTTTTTTTTTTTAAAAAAAACAGCCAACTACAAGGTTACCCCCAAACAACAGCCTCTCTGTCATGTTAGCCTGAACACATATCAAAATGATAGAAACAAAAGAACATTCCCCAAATGGGAAGATACATATGCGTCTGTGCCAATGCCGAACCTAGAAATACCAACATGTCATCACAGTCTATTCAAAATTCAGACCCTGAGTATGTATGGTGAAGCCAGTCCCAGAGTTTCCAGCCACTTGCTCCATAGTACATGAAATTTAGAAATGCTATCTCTCTTTTTGTAAATTCCCTTTTCCATAGTAATAAGCCAGTTCATTTTTTGGACAAAGTCAGAGAATTTGGGAGGTGCAGTATCTAGCCACTTTTGAGCTATAACCTTACGAGCCATGAATAAGGCCCTAGCTACAGCTGTTTTCCCATTTGGGCAGAGCGGCAAATCCTCCACATACCCCAACACAAAGGTTAACGGTGTGGCTTCCAAACGTATCGTGAATACTCTATCAAGACAGGCAATAACCTGTTTCCAATAGCGTTTCAGTTTGGGACAGTTCCATATCATATGTAATATACCGGCAGGATGAATATTGCATCTATTACAAAGTGGTGACTCTCTTATGCCTATGCTATGTAAAAACTGAGGTGTGCGATACACTCTATGTAGTAGATATATTTGTGATAAGCGATGTTGCTTACTGAGAGATATTTTAGTGACCATCCGTAATATCTCATCCCAAATACCTTGTTCTCATGGTCCTATGTCCCCTTCCCATTTTCCTCTGGAGGACATAGGAAATTTAGCTAGGTATTTATGTAATAATTGGGTATACAATAAATAGATTAATCCTTTAGACTGCCTCCTTTCTTGTATAAATTCAATAAGAGTGATTTTATTGACCAATATATCAGTGTGACTAAGTCTATTATACAGGGCGTGTCGAAGTTGAAGGTATTTATAGAAAAATGAATGCAGGATAACAAAGTGCGTTTGTAATTGATGAAAAGACTTAAGAGTTCTCGCGTTCTCTTGAGAGAATCTTCTAACACCCTTGGCTCCCAACCCTCCATCCTCTCCAGCTCTGGGACAGCTGGGTTATTCCAAAGTGGTGTATACAAAGTATATCCCTGTATTCCCCACATATCCTTCACCTTACCCCATATTTTATGTAACAATAAAAGAGTTGGATATTGAGCATACCCTGTTCGCAGCCTCCCAGATTCAAGTACCTCATACAGATATTTTGTGTTCAAAAAGTGCTGGAGCAGAGCTGTATTCCCGTCTATAGGCAGGTCCATCTCCCAACCTCTGATATGTTGTAACTGGGCCACCAGAAAGTAGAGAAAAGGGTTGGGTACCGCCAGAGCACCTTCATCCTTTGGTCGTTGTAAGCTTTCTAACTTGATTCTGGCTGGTCTCTTTCCCCAAACAAATTCCTGAAACAGAGAATTAAGCTTGCAGAAAAATCTCTGCGGAATCCACATGGGGGCATTGTGAAGCATATATAATATTTGAGGCATCCATATCATCTTGATTAAGTTAATCCTACCCACTAGTGATATAGGAAGCTTACTCCATACTCTCGATTTCTCTCTAAGTTTCAGGAATAAGGGGTCTAAGTTCAATTTTTCGAAGTGTCGATAAGGACACAGTGACTCCTAAGTATTTAAATGAGTCTACTATAGCCATCGGGGCTTGCGGAATAGTTGGTATACCCGCCGCATCATCCACCGGCAAGATCACTGATTTACTCCAATTGATACAGATACCAGAGTACTTGCCAAACTCAGTAAGGACATCCACCACAACCTGCCTTGAACTATCACTGTATATGCTCTGGCTTCTCTATAATCCCCTGATGAACCCTACTTTATCAGTGGGAGGAAACTTGCCGGGACTAAGCGATGAAGGAACTAAATGATGAAAAAGAGAGCGTTGAAGACAATAAGGTCGTATGTAAATAAGACAAAATTATCCTTTCCTTATTAGTGCGTCTTTCCTAATTTAATTATGTTCTATATCTATGTATACATATGTTGATCCTACACTGCCTGAAATGTTTTGAGAGAGGAGTTATCGGGACACTAGCAATTGGATTATATAACTCCTTGTGGCTATATTTCACGTAGTGTGTTGTGTATTAGTCCGCTGTTGATCATAGACAGCATATGTTTGCCTGGGCAGTATGAAATCTGACTAGAAGACTGATCGGGATCCCAGAGTCGGTGGCAGCAAGAGATCTACATTCCTTGTGTGAGTGCCTACTGCCAGAACTCTTAGGGCTGCCCCAACCATGCAGAGTGGAGAGAGCCCATAGAATCGGCCCAGACCTGCGATCCCGTGACTCCTTAGCCAAGCAGGACCCACAACTGCACCCATCTCTGAGAGAACGCCCACGTCCAGTGATTATCAAATACTTGGACTTTAATGACAAAGTCAGCATCTTCCGAGCCTTTAAAAATCTCAAGCGCCCACGGGAAATAAAGGGACTTAAGATTCTTATATTTGGAGATTTCTCTGTGGAGGTGGCCAAGCGACGTCGAGCTTTCCACACTGTGCTCGGCCTCTACCCGCCAAAACCAATTAATTCGCCCTCACCTATCCGGTTCCTGCGAATCTACCCCCAGATGGATCCCTGTCAGCCTTCCCCCCCCAGAAAAAGCTTAAAGGGACCCTGAGAACCTTCTTAAATCTACCAAGAAAGTGGAGGCCCCTTTCCCCCCGGATTCTACGCCTAAAAGAAGAGCAAGCTCCAGAACGGGTCAAGACTTACCGCCCAAACGCCCCCTACAGGAAAATTGCTTTCCCTAAGGAACAACGCCCCTTCTGCTTGCTGCGGGCCTCAGGAACCTGAACATTCTCTGAAACCTGTATCCTTATTCATTGGGCACTCCCCCTTTTTAACTTTCCTTTTGCTCAATTTCAGCCACGGGGTTTAAACTTTTATTATGGTCAACTTATATATTCGTTTAAATGATTTTTTGATAAGATATGCCCTTCCCACACGAAATCCTTCCTTATGGTTCCCGGTGGGGGCTTTTGACTATTTCCTTCTTGCTTCCCTCTACATTTGGAAGTAAGGAAGTCCAAATAGAAATTGGCATTGGGGTATGTTTTTTTTTTGGTTTCCCCCAATGGTGGCCTTTTTTGGTTTTTTTTTTTTTTTTTGTTCTGTTTTGGTACCTTCTGTTTTTTGTCTGACTGTTTTTTTAGGTCTGGATGCAAGCTGGGGGATTGTCACGGTCTTCTCCCCTGGGGGTGAGTCCATTCCTTCATCACGCTGTGCTATAATTCTTTGCCCCTTACTTTATCAGTAACATCGTGGAATTTTAAAGGGGATGGGTCCCCTTCAAGAGAATTATGATTCTATGTCCCCTCAAAAAATTAAAAACAGACATCGCCCCCCTTCAGGAACCCACTTGGGGGAGGGATTTCACGGGCTTAAGCGCCTTTGGGGGGGCTCGGTCCGGGCTCTCCATCCATTAATAGGAAAATGGTTTTTATCCTCCAAAAAAAACCTTTTATCCTTTTACTCACCCATGACCTTGAAAGTCTCGGGGGAGGTTTTTTCCTCTATAATATCTATTTCCTATCCCAAACCCAAGGGTCTTTCTAAAAATTTGCAGACCATTTTGTCTTTTCCCCCTGAAACCTTTTAAAATTGTGGGGGGGGGGTTTTAACCGGTGGTTTAAATTTCCCCCGAAGAAAAAAATCTGTCCGGAGCTCTCCCCGTATTTCGCTATCCCGACCCTCCACTTGGCAAATTTTTACTCGACTCCATTTGGTTGATACTGGAGGTCTCTTCATCCTGTGGAAGGGACTTTTCCTTTTTTTCCCATCCTCACAATTCAGGGTCCCGTTTGATTAATTTTACTCTCTCCCAACCATGCAAAAGTGGATCTCTGGATATTATGGATTTATTTTTTCAGATCAGCCCCCTTGTCCTCCAACGTCAACGCTGCCCCCAAGGGTACAGTTACCCGGGATTCCCGTCTTACCTTTTTGGGGGACGAGGATTTTTGCAAAATTATCCCCCAGGTGGGGCGCAATTTTTTTAGGAAAAAACCCGGGGGGACGGAGCCAGTTTTAGTTTGGGGGGACAGCTAAAGCGTCTTAGAGGCCACTTGATTGCCTACACTAAACCCTCAAGGGGTTGCGGATCAAATTAGATTTTGAGTGAGAACTTCGGCAATTTTAAACCTGATTTTCTCCCCAAACCCCAAACCCCTGCAGCCAAATTCCAATGGTCTAACACTAAAAAAAAGAGTATGGCGCTGCTGGAGTATAGAAAGTGTCCCGGCGGTCCTGGATGAAGCAAATTATTCAGTTTGGGAACAAGGGGCGGGGGGCGGCTTTTAGCCAATTTTGCAAAGGGGATTAACTCTATTCCAAAATCTATCATTGAAGGACTCTTGGGGAAATGCAATTTCCTACTGTATTAAATAAGTCCTCGTGAGTTCTATGACCATTTTTTTAAACAGAAACCTGATGAGGGGGACCCCCTAAACTGGCTTGGCCCCCTGTCTCTCCCCTCCCTTTCTTTTGCAGAAGGGACTCCCTTTAACCAACCTGTTAAAATGAAGAAACTCTGGGTTATTAAGAACTTGGGTTTTAAAAAAAACCCCCGGGCCCCGATGGCTTTCAGGAGAATTCTCAAGATTTAACCCTGAAGTCACCCCCCTTCTACCCCCGCTCAAATCTTTTTCCGACAAACACCCCATCCCGCAACATATGAACACCTTTTATAAATTTTTCCCAAAGCCAGGAAAGGACTGTCTCTCCCCCCCTCGTACCCCCCAAATTTCTTTAAATAAATGTTGCTTAAAAATTATTTCAAGGTGTTGGGGGGACACGGCCACTCTTTTTCCCCTGTTAAATACCCTCAACAGAGGGGATTCTTTAAAGGGGGCAGAGCACCGTCTCAAATTTGTAAAATCATTACGCCCGGATGAGATCAAATGTAATCCCGGGGCTTCACCCCTCTCAGCTGTCCTGTCCATTGAGCAGAAAAAAACTTCGACAGGGTCAGCTGGAGAGGCGGGGGGATGAGGACGGATTGGATTCCAGGGAGCCTTTCCCTTCTAAAACTCTTCACTATATAACCCCCCCCCCAAAACCCCAATTTTTTGGGGAGGGGGGGGCACTCCCAGGGATGCCCATTATCCCCAAAAAATTTCGCCTAGAGGCCCCCCCCCTCCCGAGCCCGGCCCCTAAAACCAGATTCTGGGATTAATATCGGGTTTATAAAAAATTAAGGGTTCCTTTTTGTGTGACTTTTATTTATACGACCCTTGGGGAGGGTTTTCCCATAGCTTTTGACTTTACGGAGTTTGGGTTTTCTCGGGCTTCAAGGTTAATGTTCTAAGTCAGAATTGTGGATCTTTTCCCCTGCTCATTCCCCCTTCCCAGCTATTCGCAATTTCCTATATCCCTGGCGGGTCCTCATCAAGACGGGAATAAATAAGGGAAGTTCCCTGATCCCTTTACACCCCAATTACCCCCCCCTTTTTCTCAAAAAATTTGGGAAGGAAAAAAGAACATGGATGCATCTTCCGCTCCCCCTTTCTTGCTAAGGCTCTTTTCCAAGATGATAAATTCCCAAAATACTATATTTTTACAAACAACCCCTTA
Organism: Phyllomedusa bahiana; assembly: GCA_025379985.1. Classification (NCBI taxonomy): domain Eukaryota; kingdom Metazoa; phylum Chordata; class Amphibia; order Anura; family Hylidae; genus Phyllomedusa; species Phyllomedusa bahiana. The sequence continues at coordinate 28,852 of JAODAL010004862.1, forward strand.
TTTTCTTAGCATAAAGTGTCCGCCAACTTTATACCGCCTTTCACTTCTTTCCCATGGAAAAAAAAACGCCCCCGGATACCCCAGAAAATGAATTTCCCCGGAAAAGGGGGGGGGGGCTGAATTTTTCCGGGTCTTAGGTTTATAATCTAGCCACCCCTGCGTCACGGACGGGGTTAAACATTTTTCCAGATTTCCAACTCTCTCTGAGGCGGGACTGGTTTAATGGACGCTTCCAGGCCTTCTTCATACCAAATATTCTGCTCTTCCCAAGGGGGCGAAACTAGCCTCATTGTGAGGGACACATCAGAGCCTAAGGCCGTAAACCCCGTTTTCTGCCCCCAGACCGTAATACCTTCCTATTATGGGCAAAACCCCGATTAAACCTGGCCTTGATAACCCCCAATTTAAAGTCTGGAGGGGTAAAGGGTTTTAAAATTTTCCCCCCTTATTTACCCTTTCCCACCAACGGGTTTACTCTCTCTCAGAATTAATTTAAAAATAACCTTCCACCATCGCATTTTTTGGCTTTCTCCCAAAAGTGGTTTTTATGAAGTAAGGACAGAGCCCCATTTAAATTTTTAATGCTTTTGACAAGTTTTGGCCCTACTTTTTCAAAAAGACCACTCTCTATCACTAATGTGGTCTTCGTGGGTCAGAAGACGAGGGCCTTGCAGGATTTTTGCTAAGTGGGGGGGAAAAAGGGCTACCCTAACCAGGGGATCTTTCTACAACTCTCCCGAAAAGGGTGAAGATCCCTAAAATTTAAAAATTAATAGAAAGGGAGGGGCACTTCTTAGAATTGCCCATTCCGCAATTTACGGCTTTAATATTTCCCCCCATCAGCTTGTCCCGACCGTTTACGTCCTGCCCCCCAAAGTGTGGCACCCGCCCACAGATTTTGCCATGTATATGGGGCCGGGGAAACCATGAAAGTTTTGGGGGGGAAAAGTTACAAACTCTGAATTTTAAGTTTTGGGTCATTTTCTTTAGAGCCAAACAGCCCTTTCCCTAATTTACCACAACTTTTAAAGGGAACCACCAATTCTGCAATATTTTTATTAGCGGCTAAAAGAACCTCCTGGCCAAATGGGTTTGGAACCAACCCCCCTCATTGCAGAATGTCCCGTGGTAAAATATCATTTGGGGAATGGACAGAATAACATTTTAGGACTAAGGAAACCCAATGCTCTAAATTTTTTTTAAAAAATGGCAGGTTTTATATGTAAATTTTACACCCCCCAGGGGAATTCCCCCTTTTTTTTTGTTTACACCCCCGGTATCTTCCCCCTCACCCAGCAGGGGGTCTGGGGGCTTTGGATTCTGTACCCCCTAACAGGGGGCTTTACCCAGCCATATCCTGACACCCGCCCCGGATACTCCCTGGGTAACTTGGTCAGAGTTGGGGGGTGAAATTTTCCTCTTTTTTTCATCCCCCGGCTTTGGGGGCGAGGTCCTGTGGGGTCTCGCAGCATTGTATCACCACAGTAGGTTTTTTTACCTTTATCCCCCGCCCCTTTTTTTGATTAATGGGGTATGTGAATAGTCCTTTAACTAATCGTATGGGTACCCTGTTCTGTTTTTTTTTTGTTTTTTTTTTTTGGGGGGGGTTTTTTTTATTATTTTTGTTTTCTTTCCCTTTTTTGAAAGGAGGCTCTTTTGCTTATCCTTTTTATTATAGCCAAAGTATTCATTAGTCATTTTGTACTTTCATTCTTGTACTTTTCTTATCTGTATAATGGTGCCTTATATTATTTCTTGTGTATCAAGGGTATTCACAATGGACAGTTTTTTAATTAAAATTTTTTTGTTTTATTGGGGGAAAAGGGTTATAAAAAAGGGGGAAAGGCCCCGAAAAGGGGGTCACAATAGGAAGAAGTACTTTGAACATCATTAGTGTGACAGGAAGTGTTTTTGCCAAGGTGAAATAGGTTTTTATATGGATTATTTGTGTTTTTTTTATTGCAAAAAAATAAAAAGGGAAATTTTTAGGATTTAAATTTGGTGAAAACTTTCAGTGATTTTTTTTCGTTTAAAATTTTTCCCAGGGGAAAAAAAACATATCGTCAGCATATCATGCAAGTTTTTCCTCATGCCCCCCCTACGATATCCCAGGATTCCCGGGGGCTCTCTAATAAAAGCTGCCAATGGCTCAATAGTGATTGCAAAAAGTAATGGGGACATTGGGCAGCCCTGTCGAGTTCCCCTACCAAGGGCAAAGGATGTAGATACACAATTATTAATTCTCATACAAGCCTTAGGAGTAGTATAAAAGAGTTTGATTCATGAAATGAACCGGGCCAAAGTTCTTTTGTTTCCATTCCCTTCCAAAGAAATCTCCACTCTACACTATCGAACGCCTCAGCGGCATCTAAACCCCGTTTGATCTTCGTGAATCAAGCTTAATATTACTTGAGAGAGACGCTAAGACCTTGGCAAGTATCTTGTCATCTACCGGGAGAAGGGAAATTGGGCCCAAATGGATTCCGGAGGGGTTTCGGGCCCTTACCCGGTTGGGCACAAAGCGACAAGGAAATGTCATCTGTAAACCCCTAATTTAACAACAGCTCAACAAAAATTTTGGGAGAAATGATCAAAAAATCATTTTAAACCCACAATCTACCAAGGGTCCCTACCTAGCAAAAAAGGGCACCCGCTCCAAAAAAAGGCGACCCTGTACAGGAACCTAGCCCTACTAGCAAACCCCTATTATACCCTATATGGTGTACAATACAAAATCCAGTTAACAATAATGTCCCAAATTTTCGACCCTTTCTGGGCGTCACAGGGGACGAAAAAACCGTAACTGAGAATAAAGTCGGTTTCTGTTATACGGGCCCGAGAACAAAAACAAAAGAGCTATGGTCCGATTTAAAAAGAGAGCTATGGAGATAGTAGGATTGTAATAGGGACAGTGAAATTGTTCCAATACCATATCCTACCGTTTTTTGGTAAATTTTGATTGTGTTTGGGGGCAAAGTTTTGCTCAATAGAGATTTTTAATTTATTGAAATAAATTTTTATTTTAGATACACTTTTTCCCCAATTGTAAGAAGACTTAGCCCTATTATTGTGCAGAACAATGATGACCGCATCCTGCATGGAGACATGAGTTGAGCTAACTGCACTATAAAAAGTATCTAACAGCCGCGACCTAAAGATTCCACACACTATCTTGTACACCTCGTTAGAGGCAAGTCCATTCCTACCCGGTGCCTTTACCATAAGCTAAATGGATTGAATTTCCTCCATTGTAAAGGTATTTTCTAATGCTTCCCGCTGATGAGTCTGACAGTTTCTGGAGATTAACGTGCGGGCCAGATAAGTCCTGAATGCAATCGTCTGAACGAATATCTTAGACAAATACAAATCAAGTATTAAGAAGTAAAAACATAACTTGAAGCAATTATCATTAGTATGCGACAAAAACATAAAATTACATCCTGGATACCCTGCAGATTGTCTATATACGGAATAGAGACACCTTGTGCCCTGGAATCACTGCCAATAGGGACCTGCTCGTCTCACCCACCTCAAAATATTTACTGCCTCGTTAAAGCCCCCTTTATTATTTTGCCGCTGTCCTCCAACAAGTATTAAATTCAAATTTTTCCTGAGTCCGGAGTCCAACAACCCTTTGCGCATAATAGGACCACCCCTTCACACAGAAAACGCAGAGTCAGTCATTTTAGCCATATCTCCAATTCTCCCTCAACTAAACCACCCTTTTCTGCTTATGTTTAAAGTGATTTTGGCTGTTATAAATATCCGCCCCAAAGAACCGTTTTCAGACATCCCCAAACAACATCCTGAGCAGTTTTGACCCAGTGTTTAAAACTGTTATATAACTCCCCTAAAGCTTCATTAACGGTGGTACATCTTATAATGGACATCCCTAGAAGGGATTGATTTTCTCCAAATACAGTCAGAATACCCCGCTGGGTACAAACCGAAAGTGACTGTAGGTTTGTTCATATAGATTTGCGACATTGTGTGCAATTCGCGTAACATGCGTAATCTATTAAAAGTACATTCAACAAAAAAATTTTTTTTTAGTTCTGGATAGTGCAGTACAGTTTTTATCAAATTGAGTTGTGCTAGTCTGTTGGCCCTTATTTAAGAAAATACACCTAACGTCTGTATCTCATGTGCACCTTTGGCATGCTGGCACTTTGTTATCATGTGTCGTGGTGGACTCATTGTTGCAATAGTCAGCCACGCCCCATAAGTCTTGCCATATTATAACTAGAGGGACACGATGCCAAGTCGAACGATGAAAGTCGGAGGGACCTCTGTATATGGGACCCCTCGAAGTATACGCTGTTGTATAAATTCATAGTTACCAGGATGTGAGTATGATCTGAAAGCGACTTGCGCTGAAGGTGCTCTCAACATCTACCAACAAAATATATAAGCGTCTCAACAATATGCCAAATCAACCAAATCAATCCGATATCTTGATTGAGTAGGTAACCTTGCTAGAAGATCAAGTGCTGTCAGCACAAACTCTGTTTCTTAAAAGAATCGAATCTACCAGCTTGAGGAATAAAAGGACTGAAACACAAGGCGGAATAATCCCGTTCCGAGCGAACTGCTACCGAGGAGGACTTCCAGTGCTACCCCGCAGAAGAGTTATGAGGAGGAGGACGAACGACAGCCCCCCGAGAGAACAAACCTGACCCCTTGCATAATTGTCGGCGGTAACCCCGGCATCTGAGGTGACGCCCCCCCTACTGACTTTTTGCAGGCATTCCCCTGTCTTCCAGGAGAAGACCCCCTTGGGCTCGATGGACAGATCCCCGTGCTTCCAGTAGTACCGGCCCCTGCATTGAGGTGATCCCCCTCCGGGCTATCCCAAGGAACCCCCTTTACTTTGTTTCGAGGCCCCCCAATAAACCCGCATTCTACTTTCTCCCCCCGACGCCGTGAGGACCCCTTCCCCCCTTTCGCTGAGTGAGCTTAACGATGCCTGCCCCCACCCCCAGTTAATTCTGCGCATGCAGAGAAAGCTCCCCCCCCGAATCTCTGCCCCCTCGACTAGGTATTTGAGGACCCTTCCATCCACGAGGCACTAGCTAGCCCCCCACAGAAGAAATCTATTTGTTGATTGTTCCCTATTGAAGTCTATTTGCAGAGGATCCATGGCTCCATATGCAAATGGCGCACAAAGAGAAGTCGGAGGAACCCAAGACGGGCCGGGGGGGGGGGAGGGGGTGGGTGGGCCCCACCGAAGCCCAAGGGCTAGCGCACCTGCCCCCGGTTCCATAGCGGGGCCCAGACAAAGGATCCAGCCCCGTCCACCTCCGATGGAAAGATCATCAATGCGGTACTCGACTGCAGCCCAGGTGCCCCTACCACTTTGCCTCCCTGAAACCTCTCCAGGTTCTAAGAGCCACCCTAAACCCCCACGCCACGAGCTCCTAATACTTGGTGAACGTGTGGATGTGAGTGCAGACGTGGTCAGCTGAAACTTACGAGAGTCGTTGGAATGTGTAGGACGCCCTGACAATGTCAAGCAGGAGACGTGTTTTTGCAAATAAGATGATGAGGAACACCAGAGGCTTCAGTCGGGCCGAAACCTTCAGTTCCAAGCTTTTGTTTACCGGCCCTTTCTACGATAACTGTATCTATCCATCAGCGCTTGGCAGAAGGTACTGGAGGGCCGTCAAGACCGCCATACCCGATTCGCCCTACTCGTTCAGAGGGAATATTCCCGTTTCGTGGGGAGCTGCCCCATGCAGAAAGAGGATAACGGATAGACTGTCTCCTTGCGTAAACCCGCATAGTACCAGCCAAAGATATCACGACCTTGCCCTCTCGCGTTACTGTTATGAGGAGAGGGAGACCAACCGCGAATCCTCAACGGTTATGGAAGGCTTTTTGGAACAGGCGGATGGTCTGTGCTGGTTTCGGCTAAACAAGGACAGAGACTCCGGGACGGTTGTCGTGGCACATTAGCCCCAGCAGTATCTAATTTGGTTCTTCATCTGCATTATATTCAATCCCGCGAGACCAGCAGACCTATAGGAGGTGCGGTTGGGAGGCGCATAGAGTTTTAAGGACTGCAAGGAGGACTCCCTGCCAGAACTGCCGGTCAAGGGACACGAGACCAAGAATTGATCCCACCGGCCGAATATCCTGTAACCACTGTCGGGCTAGTCCTCCACCGTTACAGGAATGCGTCCGAAATGGAAGGTCTTGGGCCAAGGTAGCTGGCACATGCCCCGGCTATACTGGGGGTCCCGAAGCCGGCCCCCGCCAAGGCTGCGCCGGTCTCCTGCCCAGCCCTAAGAACACAGGTAAGGAGGCGAAGAAGGTCCCCCACCCTGCCACGGTGCCCTCCCCCTCGGAGGTCATTTCCTTTCACCCTCCCCCCGATCTCCGAGGTATCCTCCCCCTCTCCCCGCGCGCTCTCTCCCCCCTACACCCTACCCCTCCCCTGTGGCGAAGTCCCCTCCAGCCACTGTCCCCGCCCCAAACACCCCCTCTCCCAGGAGGGGGGGATTTTCCCCTATTCTGCCCCAGGTACCCAGGTGACAAATGTGTGAAGAGGAAAGCAAGCAGATAGGAGCAAATGCTGCCCGCAGGCACCCTGACACCATCAAAAAAATTCAATGTAAGATTCCGGTATTCAACTCTCCCCCAAAACCCAGTTCGTGCGTAACGATAAAACAGTATAGGGAGAGATTGGCGATATGTGTGTCAAACTCCACACCGACGACGGGGAGTGTAGGAGAATAGCGACTTCGAGGACCTAATCGATGTCTCCCTGAAACACGTGCCAACACGAACCCACACCGAGGACTTCCATCTATGCTCCCTATTAGACGGCCAGTATTTACAGTGCAGAGCGAGACCCGCGCCGACGGTTTCAAACGGATAAGGTGTGAAATAGTATGGTCTAACCATAAGTAACCCCTATCCTTTCTTCTCCAATAACGATGGGCTAATCTTATCAATCTTTAATCAAAAATGTGTAGCGTAGCAATTAAAGATGGTCATATAGAGTGCCAAGACAGTATGAACCTTTCTTTCCAAGTCCGTTAAGCCTATGTGTACATATAAACATATGTTAATCTTTGGTGTCGTGCGGGAACATAACGCGCCAGGGCCATCGTCTGTAAATGCGTTGGGGTTCACGGATCCTACCTTCTGGTCCGGCGGTGGGAGCGACTGCAAAGTCCGCAGGGTGTGTGCCATCTTGTTCATGGGGATCTGGGATCAACGATCGACACGTTTGCTCGGGAGCTCGTCTGGCGGCAGGGCTTCTTGTCGTGGACGGACACCAGGGGCACGGGGAACCGGTTCGGTTTCATCAACGTTTAACTCAGAGTGTCCCCCTGGTACAGTTGCCAAGTCGCACACTCGCCCTGAGAGTCCTCCAAAGATACCCTCCCATGAAAGGACAAAAGAGTGAGAACCGGAGTAGCGGTTAAGGATGTATAGAGCCGAAGGCGGAACGGACGAGCAGATTCATGGTGCACTCGGGGGAATAAAGAGCATATTCATAAGCAAAACTGGATGTGTCACTGTATCCAAGAGTCACTGGCTTATATAAGCGATAGAGACAACTAGGGGAGGCGCTGATACCGTAGTGTGGTCTTATAGTGGGCAGAATTGAATAGCCACAGTGAACTACTCGTAAAAAAAGAAGGACCGAGTTCTTGTCCGAGAAACCGACATACAACACGAGCGTGAGCATTTTTGAAAATAGTACCATCGAGATGAGTGCTGTTCCTTAATGAGCCAGTTAGCTGCGAATTCTGCATATATTGGATTTCCCCTGCTTCTTCTCGCGACCGACAGGGCCATTCAGTTTTTTTCCAGGGCGTCCTAGGCAACGGCTTTCCCGCCGGGGCCCGGTCCTTGAAGCAGACCTGCTCCCTGCTTGAGTCTAGGGAGACGTGCTCGAGGAACTTAGAGACGCCTTACTGGTCCTGGAGGACTGACAATGATTTCTTCTCTAACCTCTTCGATTGGTGGGAGTTTGTGAAGGTGTAGTTTCGAAGCTTCTTTCAGGCGAAAGGCCGCCAGCAGGCGTGCGAAAGGAAGTAGGGCCTTCAGAGCGATGGCAACGAGAGGCTGCGTATCCCTGCAGGACCTCCAGCGTTGCGGCTGGGACGTCGTGGAGGAGCAGAGAGACCAAAAGGGCCAGAAAAGGCACTTTGAGAGGAATCTCGCAAATCCTCTTTCCTCCAAGGTGGAACACCTAGAGAAAGGTGAGAAGTGTAACTCTTTTTATTCTCAGGAAGAACCACGGTCCGGCCACACACCTCTGAATAGCTGAGAGATGAGACCGTAACGATGAACGGGGAAGGAGTAGGTGATGTGTGTACGTCTCGGACTTCTATCGGGAACCACTACCCCCCAAACCGACAGATGACGACAAAGCGGACAAGGGTTCCTGGCAGTACAGAAAGATCATAACAACATCTTATGATCCATCTGACATTAATAGACGTGCTGAGCACATTATCCCTCAAAGAGCCAACCCGCACACGAGGTTAGCAGGAGCTATATAGTTTACATCCGTGCCAGGCCAAGAATTCCATTAATAGAAACCTCGCAGAGGAGGACGGGCCTGGACAGAACTGACAGCGGGTTCTCAACAGTGAGCCAGAACTATAGTACATCTTCGATGAATATGCTGAAGGAAACGACCATGATCATGTCACCGACCTGCTGGAAAGTCTAAATAGCAGAGAAAATGCTTCCGTAGGGTCAACCAGTAATGCCCTTATTCTCTGATCCCAGTCTCAGAGTGGATTTAAGGAGTGTATTGTGCATGACACTAGCCATTTTGATTTTAATCTAAAGCACAATGGTGAGAGTATGTTGACGATCTCAGAAGTAACAGGACCTTTCCCCCTAATGTTTCCTGATCTCAATCGATACGACTTAACAAAATTCCTAGGACAAAAGGCTAAAGTATGTGCAGAGAAAGGTGTAAAGAGAATCCGTACTTCAGAGCCCGGAAAGACCCACCCCGTCGAACGAGCGCAGACTCCACTACAAAACCCTGTACCCCGGGACTGTGGCTAGGGATCTGTCGGTAATACAACAGTCTCTTGCTCTGGTGATTAGACACTGTCCACAACATGTCTTGGAGGTCCGCCAGCGACGACTCTGAGATGCATGAGTAAGTCCTGTTAACGAAACACAGAGATAATAGCGAGTCTCCCTGTACGTCCTTCATATGGGTGTAAGGCTTACTGCGAGCGACAGAGCCCGTTACAAGTGTTTGCGGTGCTTGCGAATCTATTGGTTTCTGTCACATAGATCAATCTACCAAAAAATCATCTGACCCTGGCAAACTCATCTGTGACTATTATTCTTTCCAGTCTACGGTGCATATTTTAGAACGATCTGGAAGAGACAGTACCCCAATTTACCCCATCTTTGTCTACGGTTTGTACAGAACAAGCTGTCCTCTTTAATATAATTACACATGTCTCCTTACTCTTGGTGTTGCAATATATCGAACAGGCATATCGCAGAGTTGCAAAATCCGCGCAGGTGAAAATGGATAGAAGGATCAAGGAAGGTGGAAGTCACCAGACACCATGGTACCATCGTTACACTGCACAGGAAATTTATCGAAAGTGCGTCTCAGCTCTATTCAGTAAATAAAGATAATCCAAAAAAGCTGAATACGAAAACGTGAGAAAGCGGGTCTTATAACCCACCAAACTGTTCGCCGAACCGATAGAAGGGAAACGACTCCACGATCGAATGCGCACCTTCTGGCAGCGCTCCCGAGTTATGGAGTTACAACTCAGTACGCGATGTGCGAGGATGTAGCGATCAAAGGCTTCATTGATGCAAAGCGCTCGGCCACCAGACGTACACTAACAAGAGCCGCTCGGCTTCGCCAGGAGATTCGGAAGCCAATAGTAATCTATACCCTGTCAAAAGTTTATGGCCAGTCCCGTACTATCATAATCCTCCGACGCACTGCCCGCACCTTTTCCCTTTTCAACGGCTGAGCTGAACCAACGACAGCATTTTTCCCTCCGGAGGAACCGCAAGAATAATTTCATACAAATCCCTGGCGAGTTCTGAGATTACAGTTGTAACAAAAGAAAGGCAGCGCCCTCAAAGAGTCCTTCTAGGTCGAGGAGAGCTGCTTTGTTAAAGGCAGAGTTCAAAAACCAGAACTCAGGCGTACTTTCGGTTGAATATTGAAGGGGTCTTTTGAGAGCCATCTCATAGTGAGACTCGACCCCTGTGAAAAGTAAAAGCAATTAGGAGTGATCTGCTGTAAAAAACGAGAGATCCTGCGCCAACCGTATATGTGTGATCGGTAGCAATTACACCAGGCCGAGTGTTGCTACTATCATCTGAGTCGGTCCACGAGAAGATGAATCTAAAGTTGAGAGTAAATAGTAAGGCATGGTACGAGACCGTTCTCTACCAGGATACACTACATCAAAGGTGTGGTGTTAAAGGCAATCCTGACGGGATATTGAACCGTCATCCCCAACCTTAGCTGTAAATTCTTCTTATATATTGTTAGTTTGAGTCGAAATCATGTTAGAGTCAATACACTAGTCCTGCATACCATCGTTCCCAAAGCCCCACACACATAGATCTGCTCGGTTGATTGATGCTGGCTAGTTATCCAAGTTTTCCCCGTTTTTAATTCACTGCCCTTGCACTACCTTTGTCGTTGGCCGGCGGTTGGGATTCGTAAAGAAGGAAGATAGAGCTCTCCTTCTGCCGTTGCCCCCGCAACTCATTTTATACACGAGACACCATGTAGGCTCCCGAGCGGCCGAATTTAGTTAAATCAACCTAATAGTTAGGCGACGTTTCGGCCATCAAAGTCAGCGCGAGCGCGCCAGCCAAAGACACAAGCTGGAATAGACGAATGAACACCTGCGAGTTGAGCCGAGCCGAACACCAAGGGGACGAGTGGCAGACTCTCTAGAGCGCAACGAGAAGCCCCCCAACTTGAGTTAGGAAAATTGGTTTCTATCTTCCGACAGGATTCACCCCCAACCGTAGGACCAACAGACGACGCACCAGTCCTACCCGCTTCTTAGCCCAGATGGCGTTATCCAGCTACCTGCTCGTCCGGCCCACCCTCGACTCGTTTCCAACACATTACATGCCCGATGAAATCCATTGAGATAAAGAAAAACGGCGGTATCTTATGGAGCCGTCATCGGGTTTGTCTATTCTTGTGTGGTGAAGTGAGTACCGATGCACTCATCTTTTCTGCGGGAAATAGCCACCAGTGTGAGTCTCTGGTCACTCTCGAGCTCGAACAGAGCAAACGTACACTTACAACACGGAACCTCCCGCGCAACGCATCCAAAGCTCCGACACCACCCATCAAAAAGCACGACACGATCCCTACGCTTACTAACAGCTCTACATCTGCGGTGGAAGGCCCCCCCCTCTGTTGTGCCTGAGGTACACACAGTTGTGCGGGCCATCGATGAGGCCTGGCGCCTTATGAACTGCCTTTAAGGACGCTCTGTGATCTGCGCGGATGGGGTAACCGCCTTGCCCTGCACAGAGAGAAGATGTCGGTTCAAGATTTCGGCGCGACGCCACACACCTCACTATCACTAGCACAGTAAGCTGCAGGAGAAGACTATAAACATTCTGGATTGAATCTTGCAGTGGGAGACGAACAAGTGCTTTGATTGCTTATTATATGTTCTGTGTACCTTAGTGCTTATATTGCATTGAATCATTGTCCTTTTCTCACAAACCTCACTATCTCCTCAAATTGTTTTGTAGTATCAACTCTCTTTATCTGCACTTTCCTTTCAATCACACACACACTATCCAACACCACACGCGGACACGAATATCCGTGCCTTCCCTTTTCGTGTAAACTTGCAACCCACCGTCCCTCCCTGGCGCATAACTCCCGCATCTCCCATGTATCCCCACTAACCTTATTTCCTATTAGCCTTCGAAGCTATCTTCACGGATCCTACCAAAGCCTATGTACAGCTTACTGATAGACGTTTTACTATAGAAATACGGTCCCACATACAGACAACTGGCACATCTCACATGCTAGTAAAGAACTATTTGCAATCGCTAGGTTTAAAATTGATAATTAGAAGAATGATGAGCATGGGATTTACATAAAGGTCCCTCTTCGTGGATAGTAAATTAATGGATATTCGTATTGCGTAATGACCCAAGAAGAAATTGTAGTATGAATGAACCCACTCTCCTTAAAATGTGTGGAAGTTAATATTTAGGTTCCCCGACTGCGTCTACGTGGCAAAGATCTGTTGGTGTATGTATGAGAAGACGCGATATTGGTTGCAAATAAAACTATTTTCCAAATCAAAAAATGTTTACTCTTGTAATCTAACCACCCGTCCGATAAGACCTCCCGAGGCACGTCTTCATTACATCACCACTATAAACGAATAATATGACATGTATTCATAGGAGTAATTTTACCGAATGAAAGTTACTTCAAGTGTGAAGTCGGTTTGAGCATCCTCGAGAATCCAGATTCCCGTACATCAAGTCAAACACATCCAACACACTCTGGATACCGTCCAACAGCCCCCAGACACCTACCAATCAAAAACCTAAGAAGATAATCGGTAATATTATGGAAAATTCTATACCGCGCGCAAAGCCAGTGTACAGGTCGCGTAAATCACACTACTCACGCTCTATCACGCCTAATCACAACTAGCCACACGCATCGCGTGTGATGCATTGATATAGCGCTGAGGTGAGATGATATTACTAAAAACCGACATAAAGACAAGGTGCGTCCAACCTGACATGATGCTTCCATCTACTTAACAGGATGAAATAAACTAAACAGGTGAGAGATTACTTTTATAGAACTAACAAAAAGAGAGTATGACATTGGTGTCCTACATCACACATGCTGATAAAACATTGCGCGCATTAGTTTGAAACAATTGTCCCTGTGGTCGAACCTTATAATTAGTGAAGCACACCCAATAGCTCCAGCATGTATTATAAAAATAATTTTCTAGAGAAGGCATACCAAGTCTAGTCACAGACACATCAAACAAATAGTTTGATCCAGACACAAGTCAACTCACCAGGACGCCAAGGCAATCATCAGCTTTAGCGAATAGGCCGAAAGGGCATCATACATTGACAGGACCAGTGCGTACACTCTCAGGTGCTGTTCAGATGAAGAAAATAGTATGCTTATTCAGTAAATAGAGCGCAAAATTGCGATAAGGTCAGATAACTATATCTAGGGAGCCTGGTTGCGTACGAATCGCTAGTGCATCTGCCACTGTCACCTAGACCAGAGCCTATCTAGGTGTAGGATGTTAAACCAAGTGTCGGTGCAGGTTGTTGGGTACTAGATCAAAAACAGAACATTAGAGACCCTAAACACTTTGTAGAAATGGATTAATCAGTAAAAGCCTCTACCACACATAGAATCACATCATTAAAATTCCATTGGAAGTGTGGTAGGCACTCATGTAATGAAACACCCACGAAGATGGCTAATTTTCTATACGCTTCATAGGAGTAGCACATCGCCTCTATCGGCGACAGCGTCATCGAGGATCGCGCAAATCCCATATTCTAGCGCGAATACCGGACTGCGTGCGGTTAGGAACACTTGGATATGATTACGTCCACAAATCGCGATGTGAGGCCCTTGCGCACTTAAGGTCCATCCAGACGTTCTAAGAACCTCGACCTCGAAAACCTTGTATATGAGATCAGAAGACCAGTAGTATCGGCGAGTACATGTAGCATAGACGAGCAACACTAATCGAAAAGTGCCATCCTGCTAACATTCGAGCTCAAATTAAAACCAAGATTTGAGCACATCAGAAGACAAGGAGAGTCGGTAGTGTCCCATGTTCCTACAGCATGTTTTCACTTCGACTGGTGTATGAACATCATGAGACGTCATTTGTCAACTGTAGACCAGAGTGTCCAAAGTGGGCCACAATGGAGATCTCCACCCACGAGCACCCTGAATTCTGCCTCTATATGCCATGTAAGTCGCTTACACTAGTACCCTCCCCCCCTCCATGCAGACTAGAATTATTAGCTCTAGTATGCTCAGACTGAGACACACGCTCACAAAAACAATTTGCCATTGCATATCAACACTTCACACAAATTCGCAGGCATCTCTACAGAGTAGCACCTGTCATCGAAAAATTATCACATTTGGCGTCTAAGTCGCGCTAAGTTAAGAAGTATCAATATAAAAGTATAACATTTTACCACTGAATCACCAATTCTCTACGTCCACCGAAACATATCTTCACAATAGAGAACCATCTTAATGTTGAAGCATACCTGGAATTCAATTTATTAATTTACAACCAATATCTCCACTCTATTGCATCCTATATCCGAGCGGAGACACTATACAAGTCCCTTTTCTCCCTCTCTAAACAATGCGCTAACTACCTCTCCTCTTCTAATCTCCTAACCACCTTGAGCGACGACTAAATTCATCTATGTACCCATGAGGAGATATTAAGAATTACCTCACAGAATTCCACAATCCCGCTCACCACAGCTGCGTTGAACTTAAAAGTATCTCTCATCTTCCCTAGCGCAGTAAATCCATTCTACCCCCGAACACTTCCTCTATACACCACGTCATATAGAAGACGGAAGGAGCATCCAACCTTTAAGCGGTTTTATGAGTTATAAAATACGGACGTTAAAGGTCAGAATAAGCAGTTCTCTGCTTGAGGTTGGCGCTGTTTTGTCAAAGCTGACAGCTTAAGACAGTTTTTATTTCATTCTATTGCTGCCAAAATAAAAAAAAAAACAAAAGTGAAAAAATAAATGAAAAAAAAGTGCGAGAACATTCCTTCCGAAGAATCATACAAATATCCAAGAACACCATAACCCGCGAGTTTGCGCGCCTACAACAGATAAACATAGCGCCACGAGTCTATATGAAAACCAAAATAACAGTTTAATTACAAGTCATGTCTTCCCAAGTAGTGGAGTACATAGAGAGAAAACCTATTCTCACTTGTTAATCGAACAGCCCACAAAATGCTTCCATCAGATAACGTCACACCGCTGACAATGATAAAACAGATTTTATTCTGCGAGTGCGATTTCACAAAGTCCTCATCGAGCTAACATGGAAAACATAAATCTGGGAACATCTGTGTTCAAAAATCGAATGCATCAAAACTCAAAATGGAATGTCATTGTGAGCTAGCATATTTGCAAAATCGCACAAGCAATGCTCATGTTTCCACATGGAAAAAGCTATACCAACAAGCTTAGTTAACACTGAGTAATTTTAAAACTCTAATTACTTAATACAAACGTCATCAGCGTGACCCATCCAACTAGTGTGTTATAGGTGATTTACACACAGAGTCAATCAATCTCTAGCAGTATACATATATTATTACCTGTTGGCAAGAACTCAGTGGCAAGTAAAAGAATTATAGGCTACCCATAGAGCACCATAGTGTTAAACAATAATCATAGAAGTACTAGGTCCGTATATGATCTGTTCCAGATGGTAGCTACATTAACACTGATAAAGATATCATTAATTAGTATTGACATCGCAAGCGCCCGCCGCCCAACGCCTGTGAGCGCGAGGGAACACCATTTTCTTCTCTACTAGTCTGTATTGTTTCTCTTAGGTGGTGTGAACAAATGAGTTCTCACCTCATAAATTTGGCGAGCAAAATAAATGGTTCTATTATGGCCAACCATGCCTGACTGATGATGAAAACATGTATAATGACATTTATCTGTATCTCTTACGAGACAACAATAAAAGTTTCAGTTATGAATAAAAAACCATAAACCATCTACGATAAGCTAGACAGCTTCTACCGAACAGCAGACAAAAGCAACTCTTAGGCGCCCCCATAACTAGTCCCAGCACATCTGAAGAAAATATGAGTCAAATCAATAGACAAGTGGCCAGCAACAAACACTACTGCACATAAGAGGTTCTACAGTGAACATAACAATACTCCGGATCTGAGCACTATCGACATGCATCTCTATGGAGGCTGGATTTTATTCGATTCTTGTAATAAACCAATTCTATGTACCATCACATTCCAATTATCTATGAGGTCACAAATAAATATTACAAGAAAGCTATTACAAACCAAGGGGTTCATGAAAGAGTACCAAGAAATAAAAAACAAAAATAAAAACAGTACAGAACGTAACACTGGTTGACAATGGAAGACGAGAGAGAAGTCCCTAGCCTCAAGATGCTAACAACTCTACAATGTGAGTAAACGGTGGAAGCGAGACAGAAGGTGACAGGACAGATAGGAGCCGGGTGAGTATTGATTTATGTGAAATGAGGCGCATGCGAATGAGATTCTACTTATTATATCTCAGCATCTATAGTAATGAGCGTGAGTACAATTCCCTTAGAATGAGAATATGAAGTATATCAGAGTTTTGAGGCATTGTATGCGAAACTAGTAGAATGGTTGTAAGAACGCGAATCAGTCTGCTACACTGGATATACAATTGGTGCGCGTCAGCAGATTGGAGAATTCTACAGAGTATGTAGGAATCAAAGTCAATGTATGGAGTAGGAAAAGCGTTCAATAAAGAGTCATTGTTTTTTCGTGTAGATAGATTCTGCAAGAAGGAGAAAGGGTCCTAGTGTAGGGAGTGAAAATAAGACAAACATAGGTTGAGAAGGACATCGTTTGAGAGATATAAGGGCAGTTAGAACTGTGATTGGAGGTAGCAGAAGATCTGCGCGAGCGACTTGTACCCAGTACCTCGTCTACCGTGATCCAAACATTGTATATTTGAGTTGTATCACCTTGTCCGACACAGCTCGTATCAAACGACATTGACTAACATTACACTCTCCTAGAATCACACTATAATATCCCATCCACATGTCTCGGACAACTCATGCCTTTAGGACCGCAATGTGCTCCAGTATATGGGAGAAATAGAATAGGGAGTGATTTAAGATTATGCCTTATGAACGATGGCCAGGTTGCTTGGTGCCAGAAGGGCTGAGAGGAGCTGAGGTAAAAATATTCTCAGACAATACTTTCAGACTTCGTCATTCTGGCATATTTACACCTCAATCAACCAACATACTATATTATTACAGAAAGGATAAAAAAAACCACAGAGAAGCGGCAGTCCTGATAGGGCGGAAAAGTCCTTCTCAATAATAGCAAATCAAATCCAGCGTCAATTTGCGTAAGCACAACAGAGTAAACAAATGTGAGCATATCAGAGTGTATTCTACGCAATCACAGCTCTGCATCACCACAAACGTGTGCCCAACCACGTCTGACAACCCTCAATCACAAATCCCTGCGACTCCACACCACCGTTGATTGACCACCAATTAAGGTGTAGGGCCAGTAAGAGCCGTCTCATGAATGCTGCACATAGCGAGAAATGCTAACCAATGAAAGCAAGAATGTGGCTAACAAGCAGAGTTCAGAAAGACCACACCAGTGTCCGACTACCTTTCCAGCAAGAAGGAACGAGGAAACTTGAGAGCTCCAATTTTGCCTAAGCTCATCGATAAATGTTGACATCTAGGACATTTGGATATTGAAAAACTTTTGCCTGGTACCTGATGAGTCCCTCCGAGATCTTCTGGCTTGTGCGACATATCGGGCAATGGTTGGGAAAGAGTTCATATATATAGTTGAGCGAACAACGTTAACTAATTAAGAGCAGTGGAGATTCACATCCTGCCCTTTTATCAACCTGGGTCATGCTGTATGGTATCGGAAAGAAGTGAAGTATATAATGTGTGTGGGTATAACTAAATTTACTTGGCAACGATCCATATATGGTGGCCCCAAGGTTGGGTTACCACAATGAGCATGCAGATTGCAGCTCCAACAGCCTGCGATTAAAATTGTATGCTGACCAAGTCCATTCCCCTTAATGACCAACAATGTACCCAACAATGGCTTTAAGAGGCTTACTGTTCTCAGGAGCAAGTGTGAGTTAAAGAAGATAGGGCAAGAAGAGATAATAGGCGGATCGCATGGTCATTAAAGAGCTGGAATCTAATCATCATGATCCTGGATATTACTTTAGAACATGAACAAGAGATTTTCACAAATGTACACAAATGCGTGCCTCACAAACAGTCACCAGAGTCCTCTATCCGAGGGACCAACCCGTTTAACTAATCAGAGTAGATATAAAACTCTAAACAAGTTTGGGCCAGTGATGTATTCAGAATATTGTCGTCGCATGTAGACAATCTATGAAACGTGAATAAATTCAGGCAATATATAATAAAATATTTTACGAAAATTTATAAGAGAGTGAAAATTGAAGAATTAGATATCCCAAGGTAATATTTAGAAACACGTTTTATTATCTAGACTATATCTCTTAACAGAACTTGGTACTTCAACGACCCTCTCAATTTACCATCTCGACATCTCCATACATCGCGCGAGCCGATCTACCCCCCTCCAACCCACTCCTATTCTTAATCATTATAGCCAAAGATCTCCCACAATTGCCTACCACAATACTACTTTAAAACACACCTCGCTATCCCGAATCTCACCTCGTTGCCTCGCAATACCTCCACCCAGTTACCCAAGGGTATCCAGTGGGAGGTTCTCTCAAATGTACAGATATACGCTGTCCTCTTCGATGTCATATTTCATTATATTGAGGAATAAACCAAATTGTGGATGTAGTTCTTTCGGTGAATTAAATTAGAACATAGAGATAGCCTGACTCGGGCAAGTGAGTTGTAAGACGGATCTTTCTTCGCTCTACACGAGACTATACCGTTCCAGACATGGCATCACGCTACAACAATAGAACAAACTAGTAGTCAATATAATAAACTTATGGGTACTCTGCTACGATGAGCGCGAATGGACTAGAGACCATATGCAGTCCCATCCTAACCAGGGTTATAATGCACATAGCCTCTGAATTGAATATTCTCATATGTAGAGTGCCTAGTGATGATTATTTTATACTAGTAGAAGAAGAAGGCTGTATTATAAAATATCAAACTTCTCACCTCAATCTTATCTCATACTACAAAAGGACATTACCGCAGAGACGTGTACACAGACTATTTTTGTCATTATACTCTCTATCCTCGGTAAAAATCCATTTAGGTGTGGCGAAAGATCCATTCTAGTGAGAAGCTCAATGTAGGTTATTATATGTGTATGGTGTCAGAATGATGTAGGCACAGTACCAAAATGTCCAGCGACTTTCCCTCTCAGAAAAGAATAATTGATGATAACAGTATAAAAAAAAATAAGAATCCAAGTATTGACCTTCCTATGGACTGATACAGTCTGCCCTTATGATGTCCTCCAGCATTTGGAGCAAGCAGCTATATATATAATTCAAAGCAGAGTGCGTGAACTAAAGACTGTCATGTGAAGGAATGAAAAAAGTTCAACAGCGACCTACAAGCCCCGAGCTATTCCGAACGAAGTACACGTAACTTTGAACCGGAACAACAAGACTTCCTTAACATAACTCGAACAAGGTAGATTCTACGAAATACCCCTTTTTCACGCATCACTCTTTACAATCACAAACATGGCCTAATAGATTAAATGAGCATTTATGTAACCGTAGATACATAAAACCACCCCATAATGAGTTGACCTTAGCTGTGGTAATCTCTAAGTCCTTAGCACCTTGTTCGAGCAAAACAGACAAAAAAAAGAAAAAAAAAAGATCATGATCTCGTAGTATAGTGATTAATCATGGTTACTACAAGAACATCCTAATCAGTTACATCTGTAAAATGTCCAAATTTGAGTGCAAATATCTATAATAAATGCAGCAGTTAATAAGTATTTTGCGAATAAAATTTTGTTTTATAAAAACAGATTAACCCTGTCACAAGATTATGCGTCCCTCCGAATGCTAGAGGCAGCAACGAAGTTAAATGTCAAGACCCTGCAGAGGGTATTCCAAGCGCAAGTGTGCGCCTCTTAAATCAGAGTGTAAAATGTCTGAGAGAAAATTAAAATGTATTTTAGGATAACAGAAGTAATATAAATTACAAATACCATGGACATCTGTGAGGCCGTTGCACTGAGCTCAGAGATGTAGCCCCAGCCTCTCCTTCTCGACTACTATACTCAATCATAACCAGCACGACTCCACCAGCCTGACAAGATAATCTCTCCCTCCCTATTAATGACAATATTCAGAGTAGAGAAAGCCAGGCAGAAAGCATCTGGTGAGTGCTAGGTGGTCTATCAGAGAGTGGTACATATTTAGATGGCGGATTTCATCCTACATGTAGAAAATTAACATGTTGATCACCACCGACGTATAATAGTAGGCGTATAAACAACTAAACTCAACCTCACACTGTATAAAGCAGCCAATCACTCATAATACGCTACGAATGACCCAAACATGTAACATAGTATCATTTACTAAAAGCACTGTAAATTAAGCTTCGTTGTATCGGGCTACCAACGTCGGATGGAGTGAAACGTAGAAGAGTGATAATCCGGATCAGTTGGAATTTAATGTTGACAGTGACAACCTCTCAAATAATGCTCTAATTTAACGTGTGCGGGAAGTTCTCTGCACCACCGAGTCAACCGACCTCTAAAAGACAAATTCTAGAACCCAATTCTGTATGAGAGATAGTGTTAGACAAAGCGTCGAGCGCAGTAATACCTCTGGAGATGGCGAAGGTGCAATGTGTAGCTAATCATTCAGTGGCTGGAGGCATGAAGATTAAGTTGCCTGCGTAAAGTCTAAAAGATCTGTGGGTTTGTTCATTGAACTTACACTTCATGAACGGTAGCATTAGAGAAAGATATAACGCCAACCCACCTGACATCCCCCACTTCCCTTGTGGACTGAAACATCTTTATAAATATAATTGATACATATGTACATCGCGTTTTTTAACTAATGACTCTCGCGTCACACCAGAGAAGTGGCTGTGCGGTCTTCTATACTTTATATGGCACATTCCTGTGTTACGGCAACATTAACTATTAATATAGACATTGATAGCGCACGATTTTCACATTTCTTCACCTACGATACTTTTGCATATCTTCGAGAGACATAACCCAATTAACACAATAACGAGGCGAATACAAAAAGCAAGCTCTTATACCTATATATAGGTCATTATTATATTGTTACACTCCTTCAAAAAATCCCTCATGTTTAATACATCCAAGTGACATTCTACTAAGTACACAATGAGTCGCGGGCGAGAAACACTCACCAGGCTTTGCGCCATCATCCAATAATAGAGCGCGATCCACTGTAGTGAGCGCGACAGCCGCTGGACAAAGAGAACAGCTAGGCTGACGTATAATTATTCAAAGTCTGGCGCTCTTACGCAAAACAAAAATAAATTATCTCAATACTGTGTTAGGAGTGCTTCACAACTCTCAAAAATGAACAGCGCGTTTATCTTTTCACGCAGCTTACCCTACAAATCCAAGCATCTCTCCAACACACCCAAGCAAAGCAAAGCTCTACTATCGAGCCCAAATAAGCTAACATACTATCTTTCCCGCAGCAACCATGATCCACTTTTTGCGGAGCAAGATAAAGACTAAGATTTAACCCTAGGATTTTCTGTTTAGTCCCAACAGACATCATACCCACCCACACATACTATCTCTAAAAAAATACCACAAAATAAGAGCCTATAATTAAAAAACCCAAAAATAGCACATACGCCGCGACTCACATACACCCCACACTGTACTCGTTCATCTATCGAACACACTTCATACTATGAGAGATATTCACACGAGTCCAACCCATGACCAGGCCGATTCAAATTTAACCTTAAAGAGGGTATTTAGCTCCTACCATGGAGAGCGAGAGCTAATTCTGGATGGCATATCTAAATCAATAATTAATTCGTTTAGTAACAGCTGTATCGCCACTCAAAGAGGTACTTATAATAATGTATGTAGTTCCCATAGTCGTAACATCATCGCGATTCAGATGGGAAATGGGCTTTCACAAAGTGTCTTCATACAATTGCACCACACGATCGCCAAGACTCTGCCCCCCGCCTCCAACACGACGCCCCCAACAGACCTCAACGCCACCACACAACCCCCCTAAAACCGACCCATAAAACCCAGCACTCCATTGCCTCTATGTGGAGTGTCTAGTAGAACCAAGCAGTGTATCAGGTCGACTGCTCAGAACAAAAACAGAGTCCGTATTGCAAAGCGGAACCAGCTCTCCAGTCTAGCCATCTGTGTAACTTTCAGTACCTCTTTCCTCCACCTCTGGGACCCACACCAATCAACATTGAGATGGCCTAGTCACTTATGACATGCCATCAAAGTTCAATGATGAATCATAAACCAAGTATTTACTTCATCTATAAGATGCCCAAAACATTTGTTAAATTATGCCATCTATATGGAATATGAGGCTTGTTTTTTTCAGGACAAGATGTACTATATTACCATTAGTACCTTACATACATGAATGTCACTGGAAATGGCAAAAAACCCCCCCAAAAAAACAATTTAGTGGAAGAACAAGAAAACAAAAAAAACAAAAAAAAAAAAAAAAAAAAAAAAAGAAACCCCATCCCCGCCTCCCCCCACAGAATTGCTCCATTGTTTTTGCACTTGTTCAGCTATTACAAACAAGAAATTTTGAATCTCTGCAGGTCAGTATAATTCAGGAGATATCAAATCCATATACTGTAGTTTTACAAAGTGTGCTCAGCTATAAAATTTTTTTATTTTTTATTTGGAACTCCTATAGAAATGAATCGGCGGCGCCCTCATTGTGTGACACGGTCGGCTCGTAGCTAGCCATGAGCAAACCTGTAACAGAAGTTTATGCTATAGTTGAAACACTACCCCTTTAAGAGTTTTAATCCATGAAAAAAGCCATGCAACTCTAGACACCTTCTCAGAAATCCATGTTCAATATTTTTGTTGTTCAAATTTATCCTTGAAGTTCTGTCATCAACATGTGAAGAGCAGTGTCAAAACATAACAGTAAGGGTATGTTCACGCGGCGTGTTGAGTGTTTAGATGTGTGTTTGGCTTCATCTATCGGACCCTAAATGGAGCCGAACACTCATCTAACAAATAGCAGCATGTTTTACACTGCTTGCAATGAAAAACACATCGGCGTTCAGATGAGTGATCGCTGATGTGTGTTTAATTGCGTCTTTCGGATCCGTTCCATGAATTGACGTCAATTCTTGATCCAAATATGCAGCAGGAGCCCTATAATAAACGATAGGATGCGATCCTGCTGCAGCCAAAATGAATCCAAACATTCACATCAATGTTTGATTGTTATTGGAACCATTGGGCAGTTGTCATTATTTGGAGCGATTTTCGGATCCAAAAATGCTGTGTGAACACACCCTAACAAGCTTAGGACTATACCTTGTTAGTAAAAGTTGGCTCCTTACCTCCTGTTTATTACAGTGTTTTAAAATGTTATTGACACTGTTCACGTGATCCTCATCGCTTTGAACAGCGTTCCTCATGAAGAGCGTCAAAGGCGGGTTATCAGGAGACACCACTAGGCTGGGACTGTCAATTATCCTTATCTTTTCATCAATTTTCACATCTTGCATTACCCTGAAAATAAAGTCAGTCTATAGCATCAGCGTTCGAGAGCAAATGAGAAGTGCTACACAATTTACAGGAGTTTCAGAGTTGGATTGATCGGACGCTCCATGGGAATGTCAGCTCCAGTCACTCATCATGCTAAATGCATCTGCCAGAAACCAGATGGTTCTACCAGCTGTTGTGAAAGCTCAAGCCTCACACATAAACACTTGAGTGAATCACACCACAGCTGAAGTATCCAGAGGTTGCCAAGCAATCCCCCTAAACTAATGGAAGACATGGTTCTTTACTTGTTGTCTTTGCTCATTAATGACCCCCACTATAGCAGACTCTGTATTGCTTTAATGTGTTGACTAAACTGCTCTTTCCTACATTTGAAAATCCTAAAAGAGAAGAGAATAGAGCACTTGAATAATTGCAAAAAAAAAAATGAAGCAAAATCTAAAGAAAAGTGCTGAAGGAGATCAGAGTTGGATCTGATAGTCATCACAGAGATCAGACTTAAGAGTTCTCCTCATATCTCCACTCATGTGTAACATATAGCTTGCAATAGATATAATACCACAATAATATATTTAACAAATTGGGATTACATCATTATAATCCCTTATTAGGAAATTACAAAGCATCATGGGAAAGGAGCTGAGAAGCTTAAGCGCCCTCTATTGGATGTAACAAATCCTCAATTCGCTTTTGACCCACTGGATCTTGAATCAGCAAACGGGATGTTTAGCCAAGCCAGTATCTCTCATCTGCAGACAGCTGTTTCAGGATGCTTGTCCCTCATCAGTGTAGAGCAGAGTGATAATGGCTGGCTGTGTGGGAGGCAATGAGTGGCTCAGAAACGGGAACATCTCTCCTTGAAGTGAGGAGAGCACCAAATGGTGTAGAGTTTTGAATCGCCTTTTTGCCCTCTACTAAGCATCTGCATATCACAAGGCATTATGGGAAAGGAGCTGAGAAGAAAATTGTAATATAGAAACCCGAGACCATACACAATTATATCTAGGCGCTTAGAGGCCATTTTTGCTGCAAATAAAAACTTCTCAATGAACTCACCAATTAGGCCGACCTTAATGGCTTCATTTCCCACTGGACACAAACCGTGAAGAACCTTTAGTAGGAAAGTTGCTCCATAGCTCAGACTCCCTCTAGACAAGTCAACACACCCAGGTTTCATCCTCTTCCCAACACCTGGCTTCAGCATTGCAATAAAAGAAAACAAAGTTTATAATAGGTCTCAGATTATAAAATTGCAATCTTCATAGCATTAATATGCGCCGATTTAAAGGGGTTTTCTCATCTCGCCGTTTAATAGACCCTGCTCTTCACAGCTAGTCTCTAGCTTAAGTTCCCAAAGTTGGATGATTCTACAGCAGTGAATGACACTTCAGCCCTGTTGTTCCTAGCCGAGCCTGTTAGAGGGTCAATAGTAATGAAGAGGTTTCAAACAGCAGAGAAAAAGGCTACAGAATTCTAAAGGTTTAAACTCTGTCAGTAAGAAAGAAACTACTGTGATGCTGCCAAGACTCAGAAGGAAGTGGCATCAAACAGCCAGGAGGTGTTCCATTACAAAGAAAAACTTGTGTACACAAGCAGGGGATAAAAACTGCGTTAACTATGAAAAGAAGCAAAAACTGAACAGCAGTGTATTTGGTAAAAGTCTATTTACCTTTGCCTACTTATGGTGAGAAAACCCCTTTAAGAGCTGGATCATGCTCCAAGTGTCTGAACAACATAGTCTAAAAACATAACCTATCATAACCTACCATCATGTTCAGAATGTAATCTGGGTATGGAATGTTTCGGCCTCTTAAATTGCTCCCATAGAAGTGAATGGAAAGGATGGCCGCAAGTGCCACCCTCATTCTCAGCTAGCGGTGAGCGACCCTTGCAGGGGATTTTAAACCCTTTTAAGCTACAGTTATCGATGAAGCTTGTGCTATATTTTTTAGAAATTCATAGGCAATATTAAAGGGGTTTTGCCACGAAGTAAAATTGACGTGGGAAGTTTGAAAATTAAAAAATAAACATTTTCACCATTCATCATTATTAAAAATTCTGCACTGTTTTTGATTTAGCTGCTCCTTTAGTGATCCATTGTTTACAGCTCATCTCCAGGGGATACGACCAGGGCTGTGAACTGCCGAGTCCTGGTCGCACATGCTCAGACATCACCTCTCTTCTCAGGTACCTACTGAGTGTTCAAACCCCAGGTGCTGTCACTCTACTCCTGTCCTTTGGACTAGTTAATAATAAGTCAAACTGTGCAAATAAAAAAAAAGAACCCTGTATGAGGTTTGTGCATTGATAAAGAGGAAAAAAAAAAAATCCACAGGTTAAGTTCCTGCAGGGATTTGAACCAAGGAGCCTTGTGCTGTAAAGCAAAAACATTACCTCTGAGCTACAGAGTATCTGCTTGCAATTCTATACATAAACAGACCTTTCTTTGACTAGAGAGAGGAAAGGCCTGGTGATGTCATCCTGCTGGGTCACATGATAGGCAATTCAAACAAATCACACACGCCCCCTACTGAGCACACAGAGCTGAAGAGCTGGATGCAGGAGGCATGAAATGAGATCGCGGCAAAACCCCTTTAAATTACAAACCTAAAAGGTGGGCAATATCAAAACACAGAAAAACAAAAAACCCATCTTTAAAAGATAACTTACTTTAATCACTTAAAAGTAACACTACAATCATAAAATAGCAACTCAAATGGTTCTAAAAATAGCAAAAGACCTGTGTAAATAGTGTACAGGCTGTGTAAGGTCTACAACAACACAGTCACTTCCACTCTTGACATGGTCGCCCCTCTCACACACAACAGAACACGCAAAATCAACAGACAACCCTGGCACACAGACTCCACCAAACAGCTGAGGCGAGCTTCCAGAATTGCTGAACGCCGCTGGAAGAAAACCCGCTCCACTGAGGACCTCGCCTCATATAAACAATCACTGCATACATTTAAATCTGCACTCGCATCAGCCAAACAGGACTACTTCACCACCCTCATATCCTCCCTGTCTCACAACCCCAGACAACTGTTCAAAACCTTCAACGCTCTCCTCCGTCCACCAGCACCCCCTCCCCCATCTCTCCTCTCAGCAGATGACTTCGCCACTCACTTCCTAAATAAGATCAATCTCATCAGACAAAGCTTCACCCCACAGTCCCCTCTGTCTATCTCTTTTCCTGCAGTGTCCCCACATCCCACCTCTACACCTGCTCATCACTCTTCCCCCCTATCTTCCTTCTCTACTGTCACTCATGACAAGCTCTCCACTCTACTGTCCAAATCCAACCTCACTACCTGTAATCTTGACCCACTGCCATCTCACCTCATCCCTGACCTTAGTGCTGTTATCATCCCAGCCCTCACCCATCTCTTCAACCTATCATTAACCTCTGGCATCTTCCCTTCCTCCTTTAAACATGCGACCATCACACCCATCCTTAAGAAACCATCTCTTGACCCCTCTTGTCTGTCCAACTATCGCCCCATCTCACTGCTTCCATTCGCCTCTAAACTCCTCGAACAACACGTCTATCTTCAACTTTCCTCTCATCTATCCACCAACTCTCTCCTTGACCCACTGCAATCTGGCTTCCGACCCCACCACTCTACAGAAACCGCCCTAACCAAAGTCACCAACGACCTAGCAACTGCCAAAGCCTCACGCCACTATTCTGTGCTTCTCCTCCTAGACCTGTCCTCCGCCTTTGACACTGTCGACCACTCACTCCTCATACAAATCCTCTCCTCCCTCGGCATCACGGACTTGGCCCTTTCCTGGATATCCTCCTACCTCACTGATCGGACATTCAGCGTCTCTCACTCACGCACCACCTCCTCCTCTTGCCCGCTCTCTGTTGGTGTACCCCAGGGGTCTGTCCTGGGCCCACTACTCTTTTCTATCTACACTATTGGTCTGGGTCAACTAATAGCATTGCATGGCTTTCAATACCATCTGTATGCTGATGATACCCAACTCTACATCTCCGGCCCTGATATTACCTCTCTTCTCTCCCGGATCCCTGTCTTTCGTCCATATCCTCCTTCTCCTCACGTCTCCTGAAGCTAAACGTGGAGAAAACTGAATTCATCATCTTTCCAACGTCCCACTCCATCCCTCCACCTGATCTCTCTATCACAGTCAATGGCTACACTCTCTCACCAGCTCCACAAGTCCGCTGCCTTGGGATAACCCTTGACTCCAATCTGTCCTTCAAACCGCACATCCAAACCCTCACCTCCACCTGCCGCCTCCACCTGAAAAATATCTCCCGTATCCGTTCATTCCTTAACTTCGAAAGCACAAAAATGCTCGTCCATGCCCTCGTCATCTCACGCCTAGACTACTGCAACATCCTTCTCTGTGGCCTCCCAGCTAGCACCCTCGCTCCCCTCCAATCCATCCTTAACTCTGCTGCCTGTCTGATTCACCTCTCTCCTCGCTACTCCCCTGCCTCTCCCCTCTGCCAATCCCTTCACGGGCTGCCCATTGCCCAGCGAATCCAGTTCAAGTTAACCTGATTACAAGGCTCTACATGACCTTCCTCTATACATCTCTGCTCTAATCTCCAATATCTCCCGTCACCAATCTCCTCACAGGACCTTCTCCTCTGCTCTCCCCTTATCAGCTCCTCACACAACCGTCTCCAAGACTTCTCCCATGCTTCGCCCACACTCTGGAACTCACTGTCCCAACACATCAGACTCTCCCCCACTCTCACCAGCCTCAAAAGCAACCTGAAAACCCATCTCTTCAGGATTGCCTATAACCAACAATAACTCTGCTGTCACTACACTATCCACAACCATGTCTGCCCCTCACCTTCTGTCTCTCCCCACCTTCCTTTTAGAGTGTAAGCCCTTGCGGGCAGAGACCTCTATCCTTCTGTACCAGTTGTTAGTTAGTAATTTGTCACCTTTGTACTTGTTTGACCTATGTTATGTATGAAACCTGAATGTACAGCGCTCTGGAACCAAGGGCGCGCAAAAATAAATAATAATAAGGTTACACTAGGGGTACAAATAATAGCTCACGGATAGGGATAATGGAGGGAACAGACATCTAGGATAAAGCAGTCCCTAATTTACCCTATAGATCTCTTCTTGGAGGCAGAGTAGCTGCCCTGACAAGGTGAGCGACCTGTGCAGGGGATTTTACCTTGTGGAAAAACCCCTCTAAGCTAAAGTTCCAGATGAAGCTTATGCTATATGTATTTTTAGGTAGCATTTTAAAACTCTTGAACTCATGGGTGCTAAAAACCAAACAGCTGTACATAAACACAGGTGCACAGGAAGTAGTGAGGAAGATTGTTCCAGAACATAATTTACCAGATTTTTTTCTTGCACTTGTGTAGAACACTTGAATGCAATAGTTGGAAGCTGATTGCTAAGAAACTGCAGCCACTTTTCAACATTTTCTTTAGGCACTAGATCTAAAACAAGACAAATAGTGTATTAAAAAACCCCACAAAACACACTACAAGTAACAGTTCTGCAACATGCATGGGATCAGTTTGAAATTTTTGTGGCAGATAGTTGAGTTCAGAGTTGGATCTAAAATGTCCTCAGTATAAGATAAGACTTCTCATCGCATCTGTCTACAACATGAGACCATTACAAGAACATCTTGAGTATAACATTTACCAATTTTGTTGAGCACAAGCAAGAGCTTCTTGTTGGGAGACTGAAGCACGGCTTGCTCTGCCTGCAGACACCGGCTGCCCAGAGGATCTCTTGCATCCAACACTTCTAAGATAACATCAGCTGCCTCAATTACCTGGGAATAAAAATATGTTTGTAGAGTTGTCCGAGAATTTATCTTGTATGGCTGTGTTTAGTGGGAGAGAGGGGATATCATAGGTTTCCCAATAAAAAAAACAACAAAAAAAACAAATACACCACACACGTCAGAAAACGAAGAGATGTTCCCACCGTAGACTTTGACAGCATATCCTATCAATATGCCATCAAAGTGTGATAGGTGCAAATCCCAAATCTGGGTCCTGCACATATCTCGAAAACAGGCCCCCAGAAGTGTCAGCTCAGAATGGAGAGTCCGTGGCCCTTGCACACAACACTCAGTTCCTCATGTAGTGTGATCAGATTACTGAAAACAGGAGATCAGAGTTGGATCTGACAGTCATCAGAAAGATCAGACTTATAGAGGTCTCCTCATATCTCCAATATTTTGTGTGTAAAATATTAAGATTTACCTGAGCCAAAAACTTATTCAATATCAACTACTAAAATATTTGGAAATTGTATGAGTATTGGAGCCCAAGGCCACACTTTATTACAGATCAGATTTAAAAAAAAAAAAAAAAAAAAAGTGTATATAAGCTGCTTAGCGAACATGTTTGCTGCACCATCGCAGCAGGGAGATTTCCTGCTTATCTGTATATACAGCACTCATTGAGCGCTGTATATACAACGATCCCCAAGGCAGGGACGGTAAACTCCGTGGAGAGCCTAGTTACCACCGACAGCCAGCTCTCCACCCTTACAGCTGAAGTTCGTGTGCAACTCTAGATGCTGCAAAGACATCTTTAAATTGGCTGTGCAGCATTAGATGTCAACCACCAGGATATTGAGAACCCACGAGCAGTCAGTATCTAGTTAAAGCTAAATCAATCAGGTGGGAATACCCCTTTAGGCCAGGAAAGCAAGCTTCTACACAGGGTAGCTCTCACCCTGGAGGTCATGGACACCATGGAACACTATTTCTGTTCCAGGTAAGAAATGATCCTGAAGGTTCAACTAGTCAATAAGGTTCCAGATGTTAGAGGTTGTCCAGACCAGACATCCCCTCTGAAGTTGCCGACATCGGTGGCTCATTCCCACTGTATCATTACAGTACCTTGTTCACTTCCCTGCAGAGCGATCTAGTCGAGTTCTTAGCAGCTGGTTTCTTTCGTTTGGTTACCGCCTTTTTTTCCTTCTGGGAGAAATAGAAACCATATTAAAAACAGGTTATTTTTTTAATGAGCGATTTCTTTAACTGCTTAACGACCGCCCGCCATCTTAAGATGACGCTGCAAAGATCGGAGTTTGCGGCGCCCGGGCGCCGCAGCAGCGCTGGGATCGGGGCTGTACTACACAGCCCTGATCCCAGAGCATCTCCTACGGAGCACCGGGAAGTGGGGGAAACCTCCACAACCCGTGCTTTAACCCTTTGATTGCGGCGGATCATCACCGCAGCGCAATCAAAGGGTTCCCCTGCACTGTCGGGTGATCGGAACACCTGGTAACCTGACAGACCCCGGGGAACGGCTGCACAGTCAGCCCTGGGGACCTAGAGTGGCCCCAGGTCTGTCTGTGTATCAAGCCAGTGACCAGGACAGACTGTGAGCTGCCCTGATCACTGCCTGTATCAGACTGACACAGATTATAATGTATTAGCACATATGAATATGCTAATACTTAACTAAGTGTAAAAAAAAAAAAAAAAAAAAAAAAAAAAAAAAAAAAAACAGTTCTCCCTTCATGGGATTTATTGAAAAAAAAAAAAAAAAAAGTAAAAAAACAGAAAAAAAAAATATTCAATAAAAAATTGTTCATATATTACACACACACACACAAAAAAACTACACATATTAGGTATTAATATGACCGTAATAACCTGTAGAATTAATCTAGCAAGTTACTAAGCGTGAATGGTGTAAAAAAAAATTACAAAAAAAAAAAAAAAAAATGCTTCAATTATTTATAAGTGAACTTAAACAATTCCCCCATAAATTACAACTTGTCTCGAATAAAACGAGGCCTCATACAACTGCGTCTTTGAAAAAATATAAAAGTCACACCTGTTTAAACCCAAGGAGGCAAAAACTAAATAAAATTTCTGGTCATTAACTACTTTTCAGGCGTTCGGCTTAAGGGGTTAAAATACAAGCATCCATCAAAATGTAGGCAGACGGACTCCGATGCTACAAGAGGACTACGCAGTTACCTTTACTACTTGGTCTTTCTTGACTGGTTTATCCTTCTTTTTTTCCAGCTTTCTTTTCTTGGCAACTTCCTTCTGTCTTTCAAGTTTCTGTTTCTCCCTTAACTCTGCTCTCTTAAACAAAAGGGAATGCAGGTTATGTGCTGATCCTCCGCAAGTTAGAAATAAAAATGTCACACTGATGAGGTGCTTTTAGGTTAAATTCACATGACTGATTTGTTGCTGAAATTTCCACATCTGTGAACGAGGTGTGCAGAAATCCAGGCGTTTGCTGCAGCAACAACCCCAATCAGATGAAGGGCACCGATTCTCACCAAGAATTTTCTGCAACAATTCTGCCATAGATTCCGTTCCTCTCATTGCTATGTATAAAAACTAACCCTTTGTTTTCTTTGCTCTGCCTCTCGCAAGATATCCTCCTTGAAAGGGGCATCATTGGGAATGCTCAGGTCTTTCTTTGGCCTCCTGGTTCCACCCTTTTTCTTTGCTTCTTTTCTGACTTTCCGCTTGTGTTCTCTCACCTGATCAAGAAAGAAGATTTACAGTTAACAGATTGCGCTGTCAGAGACCCCTGAAAGTTATACAGTAACAAAACACTTAATATAGAAGTAATTTAGAGAATAATAGGATGAGTTCTACTTTGCTGAGCCCGCCAGTGTCACACTAGTTATGTGTACTTACTATAAGCAGCCGCCAGAGCAGAGGGCTCTTAGGGTATGTTCACACGGGCTAATTTCAGCGCGCATTTCGCGTCATATTTGCGCTCTAATACGAGCGAGATGCGCGCCGAAATTACGGTAATCCATAGTTCTCATAGAAACTATGGATTACGCCTCCTCTCCCCGGGCGTAATAATAATAATCTTTATTTATATAGCGCCAACATATTACGCAGCACTTTACAATATAGAGGGTATAAGCACAGACAAACCAGACATTACATTATAAAAAAACTACTTACAAATGAGACACGAGATGTGAGGGCCCTGCTCGCAAGAGCTTACAATCTATTAGAGAGCTCTCTAATAGTAAGATCGTATTGTACGCCCAGGGAGATAAGTGACATGTTGCCGCGAGTAATGACAGTCTATGGGGCTGCCGGCCCAAACCCCGCCCCGTATCGTGGGAGTACGCGCCGATCAGCGCGACTCCCAAACACCCGGCCTAATTGCGGGGCGTACCGTACGCCGTGTGAACATAGCCTTAGTTTAGATGTCAGGGCATGAAATCAATACATCACATGCAACCAACATCTGATAACGGACCTGCTGCTGGCTGTGTGCGGTGAGCTAAAGAACAGCAAGCACTGCTATCACACTGCAGTCCCATCCAGCCTCTCAAAGTATATGGGTATGTTCACACAGCTGTTTTGGATGCTGTTCCTGAAGTGTAGTTTTCCTCTGAAACAGAATGCATACCGCCTCGCGTTGTTGTAAATTGATAAAACAGCAGTGCAGACACTGGGCCTTATGTATGAAAACTGTCTAGCAGTAAGACTGTCTGTGTTGCCCATAGGAACCCACCAAAGCTCATAGCAACCAATCAGAGCTCAGTTTATGTCATATAGTTCTCTGGAAAAATAGAATCTGAGCTCCGATTGGTTGCTATGAGCAATGGACAGTCCTACGCAGTGGTCTTCAAACCGCGGCCCTCCAGCTG
The DNA here is from genome assembly GCA_025379985.1 of Phyllomedusa bahiana. Taxonomy (NCBI): domain Eukaryota; kingdom Metazoa; phylum Chordata; class Amphibia; order Anura; family Hylidae; genus Phyllomedusa; species Phyllomedusa bahiana. Next base: position 62,018 of record JAODAL010004862.1, read on the forward strand.
TTGGACTCCTACTGCTAGACCATTTTTATGCATTAGGCCCACGATTTCTATAGCGTGTTTTTTCATTGCTTTAAAAAAAAAAAAAAAAAAAAAAAAGAGACCAATCAACTCTTGAGAAGGTTTCAGTGCGGTTTCTGCATTGAAAATGCCCATAGGAATCAATAAAGAGCAGAAAAATAGTGTGCACACCACATTAATATAATTTTGATGTGATTTGAACACAGACCCGCACCAAAATCGATATCCGTACCTAAACAAAACCGTGCAATAAGCGTCTAACAAAACATCTCCAAAACATCTGTCAAAACGGCTTCCACTAACCACTTCCAAAGGTGCACTGAAAATCAGCCTCTGAAAGCAGCTTCAAAACCACATCTGAAACTGAAAACCAAAGACAAAAAAAACCCCCCCAAAAAAACCCACACCCATGTGAACCTACCCTAAGGGGCAACCCAACAGCGGCGAACACAAGGTAAAGGATTGCTTCACTTTATCATTATGGTATGCCATTATATAGATTTACTAGGTTGGGTTCTCTCAGCATCTTCCACCTTCCCTTACAGCCAGGGCTGTGGAGTTCGGAGTCTGTAGTACTGTACCAATTTTGGTGGAGTCGTTATAAAATGTCCCAAAATATATAAGTTGGTCCAGTTAGTTCAAGTCAGTGCCAAGAGCAAGAGGAATTGGGTCTTGCCAGTGCTACTGCTCCCATATCTTCAGCCTCATCACATGAGTGTAATTTTGAAAAGTATTTGGATGCCATGGAGCAGGCAAAGCCTTGCCACAGGGGAAAAGGTTCTGCTCCTATAGCAAATAGATTGACCAGATTTTAGCAAAGTTTTTCACCTGCTTTCAAAGAAGTAGAAGAGTTCAACCGTTCCTAAGAACTGACTGTGGCTGAGGCGATTCCTTTATACCCTGACATTGTTAGAAATGTTGCCCCTGTGGTCACCACTTTGCCACCAACTCAAGTTAGTGTAGAGAGACTGTTCTGTAGCCTGGAAATAACTGGATCAGATTTGACGTGATCTATGAAGGAGGATCTGATGGAAGCGATGCTATTTCTCAGAACGAATTCATACTCGCTCCACAAATGTTATTCAGGAAGTTTTTGTTGATAAAAAAAAAAGTACTGCATACATTAAATGGACACCATTACAGTCTATGGGTGATGGATGTGCTAAATGGATCCATCATCGATCAGCTGTAGCAGCACAGTTTACTGGATCAGTCACATGAATCCCATATTAGGCTATAGGTGACAGATGTCATTACCAGGTATCCATCATGGCCTCTGTGAAACATATGCCAAGAGTGTTTCCCTTTATACACATTTAATGTTGGCCAACATCAGTGTGAACCCAGTCTCCCATGGCGTACTTCTATTCCACCCAATTAGGATCTTAATACACTGCGCCTATTACCCTGTGCATACACTTACCTTCTTCTGGATTTTATAGCGTTTGCTGCATGACACGCGTTTACTGGCCTTCTTTAACTCTAGAAAAAAAGAAAACATTTAGAGTTTAGACCCAACTGGTACAAGAGCTGCAAAAGTAAACCAAAAAAACGTCACAAAGACATAAACCATAAGAGTCACTGACGGCTGAACCTCTCCACACAACGCAGATTTTCAAAGGTCAGTTTTTAAAGAGTTAAAAAAAACACCTTGTAACATGTTCAACCATCCACGTAAAAAAACACGTCCAAAACCCCCTAGGAATGAACGGGACTGGTTTTCTGACAGAACCCGCCGGGGAAAGAACCCACGATCTTAATTCCAGATAAAATACTTGTTGAAAAATGCTTCATCCAACACGGTTTTCAATGGGAGAATCCGACAAGTACTAAGGGAGTTCTACATACAGGTGACTCTCCATTCTGTTCTACATATAGGTGAGTGCACAACTCTCCATTCTGCTCTAAGGGAGTTCTACATACAAGTGAGCGCGCGCCTCTCCATTCCGTCCTACCCGCCGGCGCCTCTCCATTCGTCCTACCTCGCGGCGGCCTCTCCATTCCGTCCCACCCGCCGGCGCCTCTCCATTCCGTCCCACCCGCCGGCGCCTCTCCATTCCGTCCCACCCGCCGGCGCCTCTCCATTCCGTCCCACCCGCCGGCGCCTCTCCATTCCGTCCCACCCGCCGGCGCCTCTCCATTCTGTTCTACATACAGGTGAGCGCATGCCTCTCAATTCTGTTCTATATACAGGTGACTACATTCTGACACTTTTGGGGGCCGGTTCCTGAGATCCAGCCACGGATGACACATCCTATCCATATTCCATCCGGGTCTATGGCGGGCCCTTCACTGACTCGGCAGGTTCCCATCACTGCAGGTGACATCTGATATGACCGCTAACACAACAGGGGCCCCTGATGTAACCGCAGGACACCCCTAGCCCAGCCAGTGGCTCTCCCCTCACAGCGGCCGCTCACTTACTGGGACGCTTCATGGTTCCGACCCTGTCTCGGCTTCACCACGTGCGAAAAGAGCGTGCGCACTCCCGAGCACCTGCGTCACATCCGGCCCAAGTCCGGAGCCGCGCCCGGATGTAGAATCCCCGTGCCTGTACAGTTATGGGCGGAGCCACTGAGACACCGTGACGTCGTGCGACCAACACGGGCTGCAGCGCGGAGGCCCAGGTAACCCAGCGCCATAGCCCCGCCCCTCCGGAGGGAGCCGAGGTCACGCCCCGCCCACCTGTTGCTGCTTGTGGTGGCCGGGCCTTGGCTCCTCCCCCGGGTGTGCTGTCTCTGCTGCCCCCTGCAGGTCGGCCGCTGTGGGACTCGCGGCCTGCTCGTTGCTCGGTTCGTGTGTGGGGACCGGCCGGTGCGTTGTGCAGCCCTGGCGACTCCTGTGTGGCAGCGGCAGCGCCTGTCCGGATGGCGGCGGCGCTCGGTGAGTGCGGGGGACGGAGGGGCTGCTGAGGATGCGCGGCGTGCTGGCGGGGGCCGCCTTCCTTTGTGTGCTCGGCGGCCACTGCTACTTTATTCCATTCATAGCCCCGGTCCCCCCTGCTTAGTTGGTATGTCCCACCTGGAGATACATTGTAGCCTGTGCGGTCCGCTCTGCAGCATCCATTGTACCGCTGCCCTCTATCATAGATACCACCATGGACAGCAGAGACTACAACTCCCAGCACCCGCTGCCGGCCACTGAGAGCTGTGGCATGCTGGGAGTTGTAGTCCCACAGATACAAGCTTTCAAGAATAGATTGGAACACGCGCGGCTCTTCTCCTGATAATAACCTGTCCTTACAGGGGCAGTGTGGATGTATCGGGGCCCTCAGGGGCCAAAGAGCAAGGCCGCCATTGGTAGTGAGTGATGCTCTTGGATCAGGTTCACACAGATCCCACATAGTGACTGACGCAGAGGGGTAAGGAGGGAAAACCCTGGGCCCTAATGCAGAAAGGGAAATGAGGGCCACCAGGTACCAAGGGTCATTTTCAATATGTGGCCCCTCAGGTTGCAGGGCCCGGTAGAGACCGCTGCCTCTGCTCCAGCACCTATAGATCCATCACCGCTTCCCATGATAATGTATAGAGAGCTGGAGTGTTCTCACCTGGACATGTGTGACCCGGCCTTAGGTCCTGTTTATACGGCTGATAACCCGGCATGGTCAGCCTCTGTGCAGCGTTCCCCATTACCACCTATGGCGCTCAGGAGGGGCGGCCGGTGTTCCCATCTGGATATGTATGAACCCGGCCTTAGGTCCTGTTCAAACGGCTGATGATCCAGCGTTGCCAGCCTCTTTGCAGAGTTTGAGAACGATACCGGAAAAGTGCGCAGCCAGCTGATCAAATTGTCCGTAGGAAAATGCCTTAGAAATGGTGCACGTACCTCGCCCCAAATGCAAAGTGTCCTTTGTGTGGTCCGCACCAAAATTCAAAATCCCATCCTTTAAAGAGAACAAAACAGACTCTGCTGACGCGTTTCGAGCATGTAAGTGCACTCAGTCATAGCACGTCTGTGCAGCGTTCCCCATTAACACCTATGGTGAGCAGGAGGGGTGGCCGGGTGCTCTTACCTGGACATAAAATGAAGGAAAATGGTCCTTTAGGTTCCTGTTCCTACCACGGAACCGGCTGCCCTGACGGGAACCCGCAGTGGAGAGTCAGCCTCTGCAGCGTTCCCTATTACCACCTATGGTGAGCAGGAGGGGCGGCCGGTGTTCCCCTCTGGACATATGTGAACCCATAGGACATGTTCACAGCAGATTTGTATGCGGATTCCAATTCCAACTGCATTCTGCTTCCCATTCTCTGCCACGGGAAATCCACAGTTGCAGACGCTCAGATGAACTGTCCTGGAGGAAAAAGCGGGGACGTCACTTTATTATGTACAATCTACTTGGGTTCTGTGTCGGATGGCTCAAATCAAATAGGCCTAATCCCTCTCAGAAGTGGCGGTAACATGTGCCGCTACGTTGTATATTCCACATCTGTGCGGATTGTGATGTTTCCATGGCAGATAATCCGCGCTATGTGTGAACAGGCCCCAATGGTTCAGACTTGTTAGGCCATGTTCACACGGCTTACAATGGGACGTATTTCAGCCCGTAATTTGCGCCGTACTGCGCTACGGGGCAAGATACATCCCAGACATTACGGTAATCCACAGTTCTCATAGAGAACTATGGATTACGTCTCCTCTCCCCGCTCACCGTATTGTGACATGTCAATTATCCACAGCGTATACGCGCCGTGAAAAATGAATGTCTATGGGGCCGGCACGCTGCCAGCCCTCCGCCCCTGAGTACACGGCGTAATTGTGGGCGAGATACATTCTGCAATTATTGCCGTGTGAACATAGCCTTAGTTATCGGTCTGCTGGGTGGTAGAGCAGATCATTGTCTGAGTCCTACACGGTCCTCTCGGGAGAGCGGCTTATCACAGTGGGGGCTCTGCTGGCCGCTTCCTCTCTTCTGTCCGTCCTGTCACTCATGTTTGGGCTGCGGAGGTCACCGCTCTTCTGTTCTTCTTGTGTATCTGGCTGTACACATAAGCTTAGTGTCTGCCAAGCCCACAGGACCGAGCATCTAGGCTGGGGTCACGCGCTGCGTCACTGCCTGTGTTCTTGTTGAGTGCAGGAGGTTTCCTAAGGCAATGTTCACACAGCGCGTTGAGTCCATGTTTACATACGTTTATAGATGCATGTTTGGATCTGCGTTTCGGATCCAGGCATCTTACATTGTGCAGTGGGATTTACACTGCTTTCAATGTAAAACACTCGCCGTTCAGACCAGTGATTTACTTGCGTCTTTCGGATCCGTTCAAAGAATTGTCATGTCAGTTCTTGATCTGTTTGACGCAGCAGACGCCCTATTTAAAACTATAGCGTGTGATCCTGCTGCAGCCAAAATGCATCCAAACACGCAGCTGCAAGTTGGATGCGATTAATGCGTTTTACAGATCCAAAAACAGATTCAATACGCCGTGTGAACATACCCTAAGGGCCGGATGGATACCGCCCGCAATACGGCTTGAATAAGGGGCGGAGGCGCAGCTCCCCGGCCCCATAGACTTTCATTATCCACGGCGCGTATTCCTCTGGGATAATGTGAATGTCACTTTCTCCCCGCCCGGCGGATTCGCCGAGCGGGTAGGGGAGACTGAATCCACTGTTCTCTATGAGAACTGTGGATTACCGTAATGGCTCGGACGGATTCCAGCCGTTTTGCAGCGCAGTACGGCGCACACTATGGCTGGAATCCGTGCCCGAAATAAGCCGTGTGAACATCATACCCTAAGAGTACGTTCACACAACATATTTGCGGGTGTAATTGGGCCACAGTATACCCCGCAAATCTGGTAAAATCCTAGCGCCCATTGAGGGCCACATTAAAAGAATGTGTTCCCTGGCGCATACTGTTTGCCTGAAAAAAGAAGGGACATGGGGAATGTGAAGCTAAATAGGAGGCAGGGCCCTGTGCTGGCCAGCGCGTACTCTCTACAGCGGACGTATTTCTGGCATGTACCCGTGTGCACCGGAATACACTGCGTGAACATACCCTCTTTGCTTTGAGTTATTCTACGCTTAAGTTAATTACAAACCCGCCGGCATTTAAAAAAAAAACAACGCATGCAGTAACGCACAGGGCTGTGGAGTCGGTGCCTATTTTGCAGGAGTCGGAGTCGTCATAAAATGGACCAACTCCCAAAATATATAATAAGTTGGTCCAGTTAGTTCAATGCAGTGCAAAGAGCAAGAGGAATTTGGTCCGGCCAGTGCTACTGCTCCCATATCTTCAGCCTCATCACATGAGGAGTGTAATTGACGACATGGAGCAGGCAAAGCGCTGCCCCAGGGGAAAAGATTCCGCTCCAGGGCAAACAGATTTCAGCAAAATTTTTCACCCGCTTTCAAAGAAGTAGAAGAGTTCAACCATTCATCAAAACTGACTGTGGCTGAGGCAATTCCTTTATACCCTGAAATTGTTAGAGATGTTGCCGTTGTGGTCACCGCTTTGCCCCCAACCCAAGTTACTGTAGAGAGGCTGTTCTCTAGCCTGGAAATAATGAGATCAGATGTGAGGTCATGTATGCAGGATCTGATGGAGGCAATACTATTTCTCAGAACAAAGTCAGAGACTCCACAAATGTTCCTGCAGTGTTTTGCATATTTACAATTTTTTGTGTTCTAAAGTCATGTCCAATAAATATATTTTACACTGACAAGCAAAATGGTAACAATGTTTTGAACTTGTGACTTTCAGGCCCCATATCTCACCATCCACTACAGCTTTGTACATGAGGCTACTGTAATTTTATATACAGTCATCTTACCTGTCTTATACATAAATGTGACTTGCAAGTATTTAGCATCCTCTTAGTTCTGCAGATTCTTTCCTGTAACTGCATTGTTACTGTTTTGCTCCTAAAAATCAAAATGTTAATTTTTATTATTGTTAGTATTAGGGAAATCCACCTTTGGTTTTCAATACTGCCTGAATCCTTCTGGGCTCTGAATCAGATTCAAGCAGATCTTGACCAAAATCTGATCCCAGGTCTCTTCTACACATTCCCAATTTTGGTGCAGACTGGACTTGGATACAAATACAGCTTTTTCTTCAACTCCACCCACAAGTGTTCAAAAGATCAAAACATTGTTACCCTTTTGCGTGTCAGTGTCTGTTCTACCTAACTAGCTTGATTATTGTATCATAAGGTGATAAACAGCCTGATGTTACCATTTTACTACAGTAAAGTTATCACTTAAACATGCGCCGTGTATGAGGGAGTCAGGAGTCGGAGGCTATAGGAAATTCATCGCCTGCCTTACTTTCTTGGCATTGAAGCAATACTGAAAATGAGCTTGATGTCCTGCAATATCTTACTGCTTCTGTTGGAGTCGCCTGTAGCTGCAATGAGATATAGCAAGACATTGAGCTGATTTTTAAAGGGGTTGTTCACTAGTTAAGAAAAACCGCCAGCCCGCTTTTGTGGCCCTGTCAAAATAAATAGCCTTATCCTTCCCTTCCTCGGTCCCTGGGTCTAGCACTTGGTCTCTTTGGTTCTGATGTCCCGGCTGCAGTCACTGATTGGCTGCAGTGATCACGTGCCTCTTACATCATCATTCAGAGCTGTGATGATGGTGATGTAAATAAGAGGCACTGACCACCATTCGGTGACGGCAGCCATGACATCAGAATGAAAACTGAAGACTGGGGAGACCAAGGAAGGGGAGCTTATTTATTTATTTATTTTCATTTTATTTTAAAGGGGTTTTCCAAGACTGTTAAAAACCTCTCTCCCACTGTGCTAAAATAAAAAACTAACCCCCACTTCCCTCTCTCAGCGGCGCTGCCAGAGCTCCAGTGTCCCCTCTCCCCATAGTCCCTCATGTTCATGGATCACATGATGCTGCAAACAATCTGCATGTACAGCATGTGACCTCAGAGGTTGTGATTCTCCCCAACGGGGGGGAGGGGGGGGGGAGCACTGGAACGGTGCAGATGGGAGAGGTGAGAGTGGGTTTATTTTCTGTTTAAACACAGTGGGAGGTGGTAGGGAGGGTTTTAAAGGGGTTCTTTCACTACATTAATTCATCTTACCTCACTCCTGTTTTCTTGGTTTCATTTTGAATTCATGGGCGTGTTTACTGGCTTCTACTAGGCTGCAGTAGAAGCCAGGTCTGTAGCTATAGCAACCAGTGCTGGCAGCTTATCAGGAGGATCAAACAGGTCTGTAGCTATAGCGACCTGAGGAGCATGATGCAGCCCATACAAGAGGGATATCTCAGAATAGGTAGGAAACTGTTAATGGACACATATCGCAAAGTGACTTGTTTGTGCAAGATCATTAACATAACAAGCAATCCTTGTAGTGAGACAACCCCTTTAAATCTTGGAAAACCCCTCTAATGGTACCCTAGAAAACGGCTGCTTTTGATTATAGGGTACTTTCAAACTGGATTTAATCTGCGACAGTTTTTGGTGGAAATTTGTTTTGGGACTCATCTGTAAGGGTGCTTGCACACGGAGTGTTTTTACACAGCAGTTAATTAAAGTTCTGTGTGAAAGCACCCTTACAGATTTTACTGCAGCGTTTTTGACATTGACTTCAATAGGGGAAGGTAAAATCAGCAGATAAACGTTTCCTGTGGATTTTGCTTTTTCTCATTAAATTCAATGCATGTTCACGATTTTATGCTTGCTTTGGAACGTATTTTGCACCAATATTTGATTTCAACAATGTTTCATGCAGCGCTCATTGAATACAATGTAAAAGATGCGGCATCATTCACACGGCGAGAATTTTACAAGCGTAATTGCGGCACGTATGTCAGGACGATTTTACTGGCGTAAATTTAAGTGTCTTGTCAATTCTTGAGGCCTTTACGCAAGTAAAATCCCTATAGAAACAATGGTGGGGGTAATTTTGGCGCATGAATGCCGCACATTGCGCTCCACACCTTGCAAAAAATGCAAATCAAAATGCTCCTTCAATCGGGAGTATTTTGAAGCTCACTTGGAATCATAAAATTACAATTCCAAATTATGCCACCTGATCCTACCTTAAAGGGGTTTTGCCAGGACGTGCCTTATCTGCTAAGAAGCAAATGTAAACAAGCCATGCTGAGCTAAAAGATAGACAGCCAGAGCACAGAGCCATGCATAAGGGATCGTGTGCAATGTTCACTCAAATAATCAAACTACAACTAGTGGATTCTGTATACAAAAGACACCTTTTCTCCACAGCAGCTTGAAAGCTTCTTCATGTTCTCTGTCATCAGATAAAGCAGGGATCTACTCAGATAATCACACTACAACTAGTGGATTCTGTATACAAAACACAACATATTTCTACCCGGTGCCTTGAAAGCTTCTTCAGCTCCCTTTCATCAGATAAGAAGTGTTCCCTGCCCGGCCAGCAGCTCTTGTCAGGTCGTATCTGATAGAAGCTTTTAAGTAATTAAGGGCAGGTAAGGCAGCCTGTAGCTCTCAGGCTGCAATTTTTGTAATCACATATATTTAGAAAAGTGATTAAATACCCATTTTGGAGGATCCCACGTCAACATTACATCGTGGCAAAACACCTTTAAATCTGCAATTAATCAGCAACAACATCCACAGTAGATCCTCTGTGTGATCTTTTGGGCTGTGGACCTTCTCTTTCACACCAAAGTCTCCTATACACTTTATGGTATCGCTGTCCAAACCCACTGTATGGGGCCTCCGGACCGCGCCTCATCAATCACGTTTGGGTAGACAAGAATTGGGCATAGTAAATATATCTGATCCTTTTTTGATGAACCATCACCAGAGGTGTCTAATTGTGGCATCAGCTTCACATCTGTCCGTTCTGAAAATGCATGCATACTCAGCGGAGCTGAGCGTGCATGTATATAATGGAGGAGGAGGGTGGGTTTGGGAGGAAAACTTGCACCCACTAGTCAGGAGGCTTCTATAGTATAACCACCCTCCTCACTACTTTGTATAGTGTGATAATTTATTTGAGGAGGGCAGCAGTGGGCAGCTACGTGGCATCTCAGAAGCCTGCTGCTTAACTAGTGTGCATGCCCAGCAGATAATTATAGGCCGCCACGTCTATAGTGTAGCCGCCCATCCACTGTAGTAGTAAAGGATGACGTTCTGAACCGAACGTTATCACCTAAAGCCATAGTAATGCTGTAAATAATTTGAAATCACAAAATGTAAAATACATATAAATTGAATAAAGTCGTTAAATGTTATTTAGGTCATAATAAGCTGAATTAACTAAAAAAAAAAAGGAACCTGACCACGCTTATAACAATTTAAGGGCAAGGCCGTCTTAACAGCACTATGGGCCCCTGGGCAGAGAGTTGTACTGCCCCCCCCCCCCCCCCCCCCCCAAAAAAAAAAAAAAAAAAAATACTCAAAGAAATATAAACATTACCAGCTCAGGTCACTATTACATGACAGAGACCACAGCACTAATCGAATATAGTAGAAAAATAACCGCTGACACCAGGCACTCACGCGAGACGTAGTGTCTTTTCAGTCGTTCTCTGAATCGTTCTTTTTCCCTTTTCCTTTCCACCATAACCACTTCTCCCGGCCGCCACTCGTCCCTGCAGAATGTAACGCAAAAACATCTTAGTAATTAGGGCAGGCAGGGCCGGTATATAGCCAGGCAGGGCCGATATATGGGCAGGCAGGGGCAGTATATGGGCAGGCAGGGGCAGTATATGGGCAGGCAGGGTATATGGGCAGGCAGGGGCAGTATATGGGCAGGCAGGGCAGTGTATATAGCCAGGCAGGGCAGTGTATATAGCCAGGCAGGGGCAGTGTATATAGCCAGGCAGGGGCAGTGTATATGGGCAGGCAGGGGCAGTGTATATGGGCAGGCAGGGCAGGTATATAGCCAGGCAGGGCAGGTATATAGCCAGGCAGGGGCAGTATATGGGCAGGCAGGGCAGGTATATAGCCAGGCAGGGCAGTGTATATAGCCAGGCAGGGCAGTGTATATAGCCAGGCAGGGGCAGTGTATATAGCCAGGCAGGGGCAGTGTATATAGCCAGGCAGGGGCAGTATATAGCCAGGCAGGGCAGGTATATAGCCAGGGCAGGGCAGGGGCAGTATATAGCCAGGCAGGGGCAGTATATAGCCAGGCAGGGGCAGTGTATATAGCCAGGCAGGGGCAGGGTATATGGGCAGGCAGGGTATATGGGCAGGCAGGGCAGTATATGGGCAGGCAGGGCAGTGTGTATGGGCAGGCAGGGCAGTGTGTATGGCCAGGCAGGGCAGTGTATTTGGGCAGGCAGGGCAGTAGTTTTAAAAAATAAAATAAAAATCTTACTTACCTGATTTCCCTCCTCTTCTTCTCGTCCGGAGCCTGTGGCCGTTCATAGCAGACTGCATGGCCGCGGAGCAGGCGCGCGATGACGTCATCAAATCGCGCGCCTGCCCCGCTGCCTCCTGGGAGCTGAACAGACGGGATCAATAGATCCCATATGTTCAGCCTCGGCTGCTGCCCACACCGCGCGGTGCAGGCGGCGGCCGTGATGGCTGCATGGCTGGGTCTGTGACCCGGCCATGCAGCCGTGGGATGAAGGGGGACCAGCGCCACAGACCGGCGCTGGTACTCGGGGCCCGCCAGGGGGAAACCCCAGCCTCCTGCGGCGACGCTGCGAGCCGGCGCTGCGGCCCGAATCCTGGCTGTCGCTCCACTGGGCAGGGTAGGCGGCTGCCCGGGAGGGCCCCCTGAGATCGTGGGGCCCCCGGGCAATGGCCTACCTGGCCCAATGGAAGAGACGGCCCTGTTTTAAGGGGTTTTCGCGCTACAAAGATCATATCTCAAATGATGGGGAAAGTAAAAATAAGCACTATTGTAATTGGTTTGCATTACCTAGGTCACTTAGTATAGCAGATATGAGCCTTACTGTGCATCAATAGCAATTTTTTGCAGCTGCTAGTTGGGACACGCCCCCTTTTCTTTGATTGGCTGGCTGACATTTCATTCAGTCTGTTGGGATATGCCCCCAGACAGGAAATGCCCCAGTCACACCCTCTGCGCTGTGATTGGCTGCCTGCACACTCTGTGTGTTTATTCCTCTCTAAGCTGTTAAAACCCGAAAGTAAAACCATCTATGTGAGAGGGTTGATGGCTGTATACTCCTCTCCCAGCTCTAGGGTGAATGATCTGGGTAATTACTGTTTAACTCATAGATCCCCTCATATAACACAGACTTATGTCCTGTGTTCCCTCACTATAACACAGTCACACAGTCTCCTGCCTGATAACATAGGGGGAGGGGGTGGGGCAGTGTGCTTCCTCACATGTGTTTCATCAGTTCAGGCTGTGTGTATAACTGGTTATAGTCAGAATAAATCCACAGCACTCTTGACTTTTTGTGATGAATAATCAATAGGTAATTTATTATACAACGTGACAGTTCTCCAGAGTATAAACAAATGAAAACCCAAGAATAAATGTATATTTCAGACGTAACTAGTGAACGTTTTCGGCCAACTTGACCTTCCTCAGAGTAGTCTGAAGCAGGGAAAAACGGGGCATCACTGGAGCTGTCAGACAACTGGAGAACTGTCACGTTGTATAATAAATCGCCTATTGATTATTCATCACAAAAAGTCAAGAGTGCTGTGGATTTATTCTGATCATTACTTATGGGGTTGGATACCCCTTCTACAAGCACCTTGTAGTCATCTCAACATTTTCTTTGTGTGCGACATCATTTTCTTCAAGATATAGCTGGTTATAGCACAGCAAGGAGCTTGTGGAGCCTGAAGCTGAAGGCTCTGCAGACACAACTGTTCTGTCCAGACAACCTTCCGCTTCTACTGCAAATACAGAATGATGATGTCACAGCTCTTCAGTGAGGAGAGACTCGCCTGCTGAGAGGAGAGACTCGCCCCTGAATTTCAAATTCAGTCTCATAGAATTAGCTGAAGAGCCCGAACACCTCACCGATAACACCCCTTTGACCTCTGTTTTGATGCACTGCGTCTCTTTACCATAAGGTTGGGTTCAAACATCCCGGTCAGATCACCGTTTTTTCCTTGATTTCAGAATTTCATGGCGCTATCAGTGCGGTCTGACCAAGATGTGTGAAGCTTCACATAGAAGTAAAAGACAACTCTCTTTTTAAACACAAGTCATCTCGGCTTCTCTTGTCCCGAGCAATTAGCCGCTCTGTCTGAAGGGACTAGCACCTGGCCAGGGTGATATACTTCACATTGCCATCCATAGTCTCTTAATGGGACATATGGGCTGGGGCTTTTATCAACCCCTTTAAAGGGTTTTTTCGACTTCCGGTTCCGGCGCCATCATGGTCTAAGCCACGAGGACGAGCTCCGGGAGAACGGGACCAAAACCGGCATAATAACCCCCCAAACAACCCCCAAACCAGCGTACGGGTGCCCTCTCCCTCCGGTGAATGAACCCGACGCTCCCCGGGAAGCTGTGCAGCGGGAAGAAGGGGCGGGAGCCGAGACGCACGCGCACTCTGGGGGGCCCCCGCCATTGTAAACAGAGGCGTGAACCGCTCTTTTGGAAAAGTAAAGGCGGGGCCGGATGCAGAAAAGGAAAGGAAGAGCGGACAGCTGGTACGGGGCTGCATGCGCGGAGTCTGAACCCCGGGACGTGGGTGAAACCTGAGGTGAGACTCAACGGTGAGGCGGAAAGAGGAGCGAGGGAGGAATAGAGGGTGAGCCCAACATGTAAACACTACCTCAGCGCACCTGTCAAAAGGGGGCGTTGGGGAGAAAAGATAGTGATATCTGAGAGCCCCCAGCCAACCCAAAAGCCCAAAATCAGTGAAAAATCCCCAAAAACCCCTAATAACCCCCCAAAAAAAGGAGCCCCCCAAAGGGACTTCTCTTTCCCATTGCCCCTAATCACGATCCCAGAAAAGAAAGCCATAAAGCGGTCCTTTAACAAGACCGAATAACTTCAACGGGACAGTATACCATGATTACTGGACGCAGCGCCCCAGACTCCATTTAAAAGTATGGTTTTACTTAATGCCCCGGGAGCCACGTAAACTTATTAAATCGCATGCGCAAGGGGGAACGAATGTCCCTTTATAAGATAACAAGACGATAGCCCAAGACTGTTAAACCTTAATCTTTTCCCGGATCCCTCCGATTACACTCAATGTGTTGAAAACGCCATTGTTTTCTCTTAAAGCCATTGCAAGACTAAAAACTGAAGATATTAAAATAAATCCTTATAGGGAAAAATTTTTCTACACAAAAGGGGCCCAATAAAAAAACCACACAAAAAAACGAAAAAGCCCTAGAATAAATCCACACCTCCCCAGAAGCAAGCGTTCTGATAATTGGAGCCACTTCCCAAATGACCACAACCCTCACCATCTCCAGGGGGGAGTTTGTTCTTTAAAATGACAACAAGACAACTCGGGAACCCGGAACTATTCCAAATGATTTTAAGCACTGGCCACTAAAGAAAGCACGACAGATTTTGCCTGAGAACAGATTTCACTAGCGGCCCAATATCAAAAGTTTTTCCAGGTCCAAGAGTATCAAAGTCCATAGAATTTTTGCACCAGATATACAGATCCAAGATCTGAAAAAATACAGTTTTTTAAAACAAAAGTCCACTGCAGTCAGTGCCGGGGAGAAAAAGCGTTTTAGTGAAAATTTTTAAGATCTAAAAATAGATCCAACTAGCAATCTAACGAATCCTGGGCATTCCGGAGATAATCCCCACAAGGAGCCCTTTGTTGCACTATGTGAAAAGAACTCCCTGAGGCGTGGGTTTAGATAACATCTGTAAAGTCGAGAGGGGACACCGTCTTGGTCCAGACCTTAGGGGGTTTTCGCAGCCTTCTACATTTTCTCATTACCTTCGCCCTAAGACACGGGGCCACGTCAAGAAATTGTAAAAATACTTGGATTTCACAGACAAGGTTAAAATTCTGCGACTTTTTTAAGCATTTTAATAGATTTGTTTTAAAGGGGGAAGAAAATTTAATCTTCGGGGACTTTCGCCGAAGGGTTCGAAACAAAGCTTTTTCACCTGTTTGCCCCTGAACTTTTCCATAACCAATCGCTTTGCTTTCTCTCCCCGGGTATCCTTCGGAAATTTCAAAAGAATGGAAACCTTCCACTTTTTACCACCAGGGATGCACAAAAATTCCTAGGGGAATCCTGCAGATACGCTCCGATCC
The DNA here is from genome assembly GCA_025379985.1 of Phyllomedusa bahiana. Classification (NCBI taxonomy): domain Eukaryota; kingdom Metazoa; phylum Chordata; class Amphibia; order Anura; family Hylidae; genus Phyllomedusa; species Phyllomedusa bahiana. Next base: position 77,156 of record JAODAL010004862.1, read on the forward strand.
CTTCGCCTTTGGCACCTAAAAAAACTCTCCCCCCTCGGCACGACCCTATGCGGGTGAAAGGGAAATAGAAGAGTGCTAGGGCGGTCCTCACGGGAATTGTCCAAATGAACGGAGAAGGCAGATTTCGGACTGATACCTAAAAAATTCTTGCGGGCAAATTCAAGTTGCAGGAATAGAAAGTATTTGTGGCGCATTGAGCTACCTGCTCTTTTCCCTTCAAGGGCCTGTTCAAAATTTAAAACAGTTTTGAGTTTGTTTTTTAAAACAATTTTTTCCAGATAAAAAAAAGTGGGGGTCCCCTTGAAAAAACCCCCAATAGGGGCATGTTTTTTGCTCTATTTTGTGGGGTGCAGTAGGTTTACGTTATATACCTTCGGGGCTCTAATTTAAGATTACACCCTTTTTTTTTTTTTTTTTTTTTTTTTTTTTTTTTTGTTCACTTTTTTGTTCACTTTCCACCAGAGACCACTTCTTAACAAAGAGACTTTCCAATATAAAAATTGTGTTTTGGAACGTAAAGGGCCCCCCTCCCCAAAAAGGAAAAGGTGGTTACACGACATTTAAAACGTTTAGGAGTAGATTCGCCTTTTGCAGGAGACCACTGTCAGAGGGGATTTTAACCCGCTTCCCTTTTTTATGGCCGGCCCTGGTATAGGGGTCTCCTGAGGGGGGGAAAGGGCCCGGGGGTATCACATCTCCATAAAATTTAAAAGGACAAGTACTGCAAAAAGAACATGATTCGGGGAGAGGGTTAGTATAAAAAACAGTAATTGAAGAGGATAGTTTTTCCTTGTATTTATAGGGCCAAAAATTCAGGGAGCTCTTCCTTTTTTTAGGAAAAAGGGAATCGAAAGTATTCAACCCTTCTGTTGAAAAATTTTAGGGGGGGTTTTTTAATAGGGGTCTTTTCCCCCTTTGGAGGAAAAGGGCGAAATGAGAGTTTGCTCTGATCCGGGAAAAGGCAAACAAGTTTGGCAAAATTTTAAAATTTAAAACTTGAAAGCCATGGGTATATGCACCCTGATAAAAGAGAATTTTCCCACTACTCTACTCCCAAAACGGCTGGTCAAAAGATGATATGTGTTGATCTGATGTTTTATTTCAACGAGTGAAGGGGGCAAAAAAAAGGGGACATGATCTTTTCCGCCATGCTCCGGGCTTTTCTCCCTTTTGATCGTTTCCCCCGTGGAACGACTATATTTTGGGGGGCTTTCCTTCGTTCTTGGCCAAGACGAGGAATTCCAAAAAAACTTTTCAAGGTTGGTGGCTAAGTTTTTAAAATTATAACGCAGGCACGAACTTTCCGCAGTTGTTCTGGGCACGGCAAAGGTGGTTTTACGGGGGGAAAAATGATGCTCAATGTCCCGATAAAAAAAACGAACTCAACCAATTTATTTGAGCGAAAAGTGAGACGGGGTTTTTTTCGGGTTTTTGTCTCCAACCCCTCTGTCCCAAAAAAAGTAATGGAAGGTGGCCCAAACAAGTACGATCCTGGTGGGCATAGGGAAGATTGAACATTTCAAGCGGAACCAGAGTCTTTCGCTTTGGGGGCAAACCGGGGGTTTGTTAGCGAGGTTCGTGAAAGGGCCCCGTATAAAAACCCCATTACCCCACTGCGTGCCCAAAGGGGTTTCCTCCCTAGTACAGGAGAGGAAATAACGGAAATTCTAAGCCTTTTACTCCCAATCTTTCAGAGAAGAAAGATGAAAGGCCCTTTCAGATTGGATTAAAAAATTTTAAATATGCCCACTCTCGATGATGATCCTCCTTTAAACCCGCCCCTTACTACTCCGGAAATAGAAGCAGCCATTTCTAAGCTTAAAAATAAAAGTCACCTGGACCCCGGGGGTTCACCAGAGAATTTTTTAAAATATGTCTTTCAAATAACCCCACCTCACGAGTATGTTCAACTTGTATTTAAGGGGGAGCCAATTTTACCCTACTAATAAGCCCCCTATTACATCTTACCAAAACCGGGGGGGATCCCCGCTGGCGGCCTCTTTTCGCCCCTTCTTTAATAACGTTGACCTGAAACTTTGGGAAAGATTTTGGCAGATGTTGGCCCCTTCCCCTAACTTATGGACCCCCAGGTGGGATTCATACAAGGACGCTCGGCGGTCCCAACTAAGAAAGTTATATTGGCCCCAGATGAGATTAAAAAATATCCCGTAAAAATAAAGATCAGCTTTTTTAGCTATAATAAAGAAAAGGGCCTTTTATAGCGTAGATTGGGGGGGTTAAACCCTTTTCTTTTACAGTAGGTTTATCAGGGTTTATTTCGGATTTTTAGATTCCTATACGCAATCAAGGGAAAGGGTGTATCCCCGGATTTTTACCAAAACCTTCCCCCTGAAAAGAGGAACCCGGCAGGGGTGCCCTTTATGCCCCCTTTTTTTGAAACCAGCCCTGGGCCATTCCCGGTATTTTGTACTTAGATACATTCAAGGCATTAAAAAATTTAAAAACCATGAAAATTAAGTGCAAAGTTCCCGATGACGTTTTTATTTTTTATGGAAAATCCAGGAAGGGATCTCCCCGCCCGCTTAGTCAATTACATTACCTTCCCATTACATTTTAGGCTTTAAGATCATGTTGCTAATCTGAAATACTGGCCCTTTTTTCCAGACCCTTTTTCTTTCCACTACAACATATGGATCCCCCTAAAAAAAAACAAAACTTTCCCTAAAATATTTGGGTGTACTAATTGGGAAACACCCGAATACTATACCACCCAAAATCCTTTCCCCCCTGATACGAAATGTTTTAAAAGAATTTATAAATGGTCAAAGCTGCCCCTTTTCCCCCTGGCAAGAGTCAAACTCTAAGGTGATGAGCTTTTTTAAGCTTCTTATCCCCCTTAGACTATTCCCCTGCTCCCGACACACAGAGATGTGTAAAAATCCATTAGGGTTTTTTCAAAATTTATATGGGCAAAAAAAAAACCTGAATACAAAATATCCAATTAAGCTCCCCCAAAACAAGGGGGGGGGGAATCAACCTCCGGGTGTTAGAAAATATAATTTTTCCGCCTGTGAGGCCCGCCGACTGGGTAAAACCCCAAACCCCCTTCCCCCAAATTTTTAACCCGGAAATCTCCCTGCACACCCCATGGAACCTAACAGCCCTGTACATAAAAAATTCACACCTACCCCACCCGGTCAAAAAAATCCATTTTGCTTTGGGATATATTTCATGGGGAAACATGTCGAAAAAATAATTTCAGTTGCCAGAATTCTAAGCAAGTAATGCCCTTAGAGGTATACCAGAATTAAACAACCTCCAGATTATAGAAACTAACTGGGGGGAGGGAAATGGGTTTTTACTTACGTCCGGATTGTATGACCGACCCCACAAAAATATCTTTTCTCTCGCGAAAGGGAAATCAAAGACCTCCTGATCCCATTTTTTCCTTTTTGTCCAAAACCAAATTTTTCAAAAACTAGAAAAATAAACTGAATGGAAAATTGACCCCAAAACCCCCCTTTGTGCGTAATCGGCCCCCAAATCTAGCAGACACTCTCTTTGTCTATTTATTCCCGTGAGAAACCCTCTATAGATGACTGGGCGATAGGCTCTTCTCAGTTGGAGAGGAATTTCCCGATGGAGGATATCAATTTGTATATTGGGAGGTGTGGGAAAAATGTTGTAAAGCGGTTATTACGGGGTGGCGGGGAAAAAATAATTTTGCTTTATAATGGGCGATTTAAAGGTTTTAATATTCCCCCCAGCACACGCCCGACGACAAAGCTCCCTAAGTGCCAAAAACCAAAAGGAATGTTGCTGGGATGTGGAAATGAACAAAACCCCGGATTTTTTGGAGATCGGGGCAAGAAAATTAAAAAAACAAATGGGAGATAGGACCCTTTTCTTCAACCCTTTTTGTACTGTTATGATCGTCTATATCACAACATCAAAATTTACTACATATTCTGTTACTAGCAGCAAAGCGAAGCCTGCTGAATGCTTGGCTCCAAATAGAACCACCGGATATTGGGTCAGTTTTATCTCTAGTGAAACAATATTTACATATGGAAAAAGTAGATGCAGAGCTAGCTAAAGATACTAAAACAGAAAAGTTTTTTAAGAAATGGCATCCTTTTATAGAACACTTTATGTCACCTAGAGAAATAGAGACCCTGGTAAGCCCGTTCAGACACACTAGGTGGTACTATGAGAAGGCACTCACTGGTACACTGGGAATATATGCGGAGAGATAACATAGAGTAGCCGACACCTTCTTTTCATTTCCGTGTAGAGAGGAAAATGTAAGGCCCAAATAAAGATTAGCGTTCCTTTTACACATACAAATAACGATCACAATTCACATCTGGTGGTAATGGTTTGGTTTTAAGTTCTTTATTTAAAGGAGTTGTCTCATTACGAGCTTTCAGCCTGTCGGTGTCCCTGGTAAGTTGAACTGAGGGGCGTGCTTCTTGGTCTGTCTGTTCTGCTCCCTCTCCCCCCTCCCATCAGCACACAGGCAGCTATGTAACTTCTATACAGGGGGGGGGGGGGGGTTTGCTCTCAGAGTTCACCCTGTGTGAGCCTGCCTAGGACAGTTGCAGGAGAGGGCTGATCTAGGAGTGTAGAGAGGAATATGAAGCTGTGTGCTAATAGAGCAGAGGGGATGCATGTGTTCCTATATCCCCTGCTTAGCTTACAAGTCTCCACATCTCCAGCAACAACAAGGGCAGTGTTACTATACTCAGGATGTGTCCCTAATACAGGAGAACATAAAGTATTCAATGCCTGATTTGTATGTATTAGTATAGTCACAGTTCCAAAGACATATCATGATTATAGTAACAGACAGGGTCACTGCTGTCACATCTATCTGTGTAGAGAGCAGGAGGAAGCAGGGACACACAGGGTTAATCCAGGCAGCTCAGACACAGACGCCAGAGTCCTCCCTCCCCCTCCCTCCTCCTCCCTCCACTACAGAAGCATTCTGTGTGGGAGGGGCTCTCTGCTCCGACCTGTCTTCAAAGGTGATGAGTCATTCAGACCTGACAGCCAGTAAGATAAGGATCAACAGGTCGGCTACTATAGAGATTTGAGAAGCTGATGTAGTAATACTAACAGGGCTAGCTCAAAATCAGTAGGACATTTGTAATGAACATATATTGCAAAGCTGCTTGTTTTTTAAAGATCTTTAAATTAAAACCCAATCATTGTAGCGAGACAACCCCTTTAATGTGTATTAGTGTTTGATTGAAGAGTACCACTTACTGGAAAGTTTAGGACTACATATCTGTCGTATCTAAGCCTAGCTTAATTTATAATCGAAACAAAAAATGAAGCAGTACAGTGATTACTTTTATAGGTACTTTATTAAGAAAATATAAGAAGTCGTTCATCCTTCAACAACTGATGCAATTGCGGTTACTATACAGTGTTAACAGACTCTCTCGTCTATATACATCAACTCAACATTCTAAATAGTCATTCAATGTGTGCAGAGAATGTATAATTATAATTGCGATCTCAGTTTTCTCACTGTTTGTTATAATTATGTTTGGATAGACTTCAATAAACATATATTTAAAAAAAAAAAAAAAAAAAAGGGTTTTTTCAGGATTTCTTGCTTAAAGAAAAGGTTGCACCAATTTTATTATTAATTAAAAATGATACATATTTATTTTTTTCTTGAGTTTTTAATTCTGTTTGAGTATGTAGGTAGCCATCTTGTCTGAGCTGCTCTTAAAGGGGTTTTACCACCATAGACTTTGATGGCATATCACTAGGATATGCCATCAAAGTCTGATAGGTGCGGGTCCCATAAGTCTTGGGAACAGGTCTTCGAACGTTGCAGAACAGACTGGAGAGCCTGTTGCGCATGCGCGTAACTCTCCGTTCTGTTCTATGGGAGTTCAGGGGAGCGGTGCGTTTGGATCGGCTCAGAACTCCCGTAGAACAGAATGAACAGCTGTGTGCATGCACGACCGGCTCTCTGGTCTGCTCTGTAACTTTCGGGGGCCCATTCCCGAGATAGGTGTGGGTCCCAGATGTGACACCTGCACCTCTCAGACTTTGATGGCGTATCCAATAAATATGCCATCAAAGTCTATGGTGGCAAAACCCCTTTAACAGAATTTACAGAGATGCTTTACAGCAGTTACAAGGACACAGGAGCCTGTGAACAGGAGCTGTCTCATTGCTTTCTGTGAGAGTTGTGGTCATGCTCTGTGACCTATGCAGAGAGGGGCAGCTGTGACTATCGATCATTGTAAATGATGGGTCCTGTGTTATCTATACAATTCTGTTTAGTCTAAACTTGCCTGTAAAGATAATGAGGAAACTGCTGAGAAGTTCTCTCTAAAGAACCAGAAGTATCAGAATATTACTAGGTTTAGTGGCCACAGTGAAAACTGCAGCTTTTCAGAATTATTATTTTACAGTCTAAATAAAGACAAATTGAAAAAAAAAATCCCCAAATTTTTAAATAAATGTTTGATGTAAAAAAAATGTCAACAGTAGGTTATTGTGTGATGGTAAATTTCCTTCAAAGCTTCTAGACCCTTGAATTGTAATGCTGTGATGGGCCGCCGAATCCAATTACGGGTGTAAGAACAAGCTGCTTGCATCAAGGTTCCTGCCATCGTTGGCCTGATGATAGCACTTCTCAGATATGGGTCTGTATGAATGACTGGCTGTAGTAGGAGGGGAGAGCTTATGGTTTTCCAGAAACCTATTTTACTGTGGCAGAAGACCATGTTCTTGGGGGTTTTAGTCAGTGGCTGCTAACACCACAAAGATATCTGGAGGCTGTGACGCTAAGGTGACTGCATCAGCTCCTATAAAGGCTTCCCAGCACAGTAGATAGCCATGGGGACTTATCCCGACTAATAGGGATGAGTGCTCGTAGGGTGAACATGGCCACTTATTACAGGAGGTTTTTCTTGTATGATTTTTATTCCTGTTATCAGCAAGATTACTTGAAAGAGAAATAATCAAAAGCGAAGCCATTTTTCAATATATCTATATTATTACTACTAGCAGGGCTGTGGAGTGGGCAAGCCAAAGCCCCGACTCCGACTCCTCAATCTCCCAAACCTCCGACTCCCTCATACATGGCGCATGTTTAAGTGATAACTTTACTGTAGTAAAATGGTAACATCAGGCTGTTTATCACCTGACGATACAATAATCAAGCTGTTTAGGTAGAACAGACACTGATAAGCAAAAGGGTAACAATGTTTTGATCTTTTGAACACTTGTGGGTGGAGTTGAAGAATAAGCTTTATTTGTATCCAAGTCCAGTCTGTACCAACATTGGGAATGTGTAGAAGAGACCTGGATCAGATTTTGGTCAAGATATGCTTGAATCTGATCCAGAGCCTAGAAGGATTCAGGTAGTATTGAAAGGCAAAAGGTGGATTTTCCCAAATGCTAACAAAATAATACAAATTAACATTTTTAATTTTTTGGAGCAAAACAGTAACAATGCAGTTACAGAAAAGAATCTGCAGAACTAAGCAGATGCTAAATACTTGCAAGTCACATTTATGTATAAGATAGGTAAGATGACTGTATATAAAATTACAGTAGCCTCATGTACAAAGCTGTAGTGGATGGTGAGATATGGAGCCTGAAAGTCACTAGTTCAGAACATTGTTACCCTTTTGCTTGTCAGTGTAAAATATATTTATAGAACACAAACTTTAGAACACCAAAAAATTGTAAATATGCAAAACACTGCAGGGACATTTGTGGAGTCTCTGAATTTGTTCTGAGAAATAGTATTGCCTCCATCAGATCCTGTATACATGACCTCATATCTGATCTCATTATTTCCAGGCTAGAGAACGGCCTCTCTACACTAACTTGGGTTGGGGGCAAAGCGTTGAACACAGGGGCAACATCTCTAACAATGTCAGGGTATAAAGAAATTGCCTCAGCCACAGTCAATTTTGATGAATGGTTGAACTCTTCTACTTCTTTAAAAGCAGGTGAAAAATTTTGCTGAAATCTGTTTGTCCTGGGAGCAGAATCTTTTCCCCTGGGGCAGCGCTTTGCCTGCTCCATGTCATCAATTACACTCCTCATGTGAGAAGGCTGAAGATATGGGAGCAGGAGCACTGGCCGGACCCAAGTCCTCTTGCTCTTTGCTCTGCATTAAACTAACTGGATCAACTTATTATATATTTTGGGAGGGTCCATTTTATGACGACTCCGACTCCACAGCCCTGACTACTAGTTTTACTATAGTATAGGTTCAACTAGAAAGAGCTGCAGCCATGTGGGATTAGAGGTCACCTTCCTCACACTGCTGTATTATGGCCGTGCATCAGCTATATATTCAGGTCAAAAATAGATGGCATCCCGCCAGAGCATTGATCACCATAACCTATGGCATCAGCATATAATGCACCCCGCTTTGGGCATGCAGTTGTATTGTATGTCCTAGTACACATCTGGCATTGGCTTTCACTTCTATGTCTCTAGCACAGGGTGCAGGTATTGGGGCATGTTTGTTAAGGCCGTTGTGGCACAATTTGCACCAAAACTATTGAGCCTCATGCATGAGACCGATCTAGCAGGAAGACGGTCTGTTGCCCATAGCAACCAACCAAGCTCAGCTATAATTACATAAAGGACTCTGGAAAAATAAAAGCTGAGTTCTGATTGGCTGCTAAAGACCGTCTTACTGCTAGACCGGTCTCATGCATGAGGCCCTATGTCGTACATGCTTTACACCCCATTTACGTTTTAAGCCGTTTCTGGACACTTCTGCGTCTCCTCTGGAAAAGTGGATGGAGGTGTCTGCAGTAAAAGGGGGCATCGTTTTGTGAAAAGGGGTGAAAAAAAACCCCCCTCCTCATTGGAATGGTTTCATTTCTTATGATATCATGTTTGCACACTTTTTAGTTATTAATATGTGTGACCTGTTTCTCTAACTTTTTGAATTTTATTATTTTGCAGGACAATATTGAACCAATGAGCTCCAAGAGGCGCAGGGCCACGTCCCCATCCAGCAGTGTCAGTGGGGGAGACTTTGATGATTCGCCACATACCACAAGTACCCCAAACTCTGGCAGGAAGCGGAGGAGACTTGCTACAGTGTCAAATGTAGATCCAGTAAGTTACTGCACAAACCTAAGGCGTATGAGGGGTGTGATTATTTGAGGGTAACTGTTCCTTATGTTTGTGTCTTCAGATCGCCGTGTGCCATGAGCTCTATAATACAGTCAGGGACTACAAAGATGAGCAAGGACGCATTCTCTGCGAGCTTTTTATTAGAGCACCAAAACGCAGGTAAGGAACATTGATTAACAGGATCTCATGGCTGACATGTCATTGCTCTCCCTGCACTGCTATAAACTGAGAGTTGTAACACTTTTTTTTTTTTTTTCATATTCAAAACTTTATTCTAGAATTTTTTTTTTTTTTTTTTAAATAGGTTTGTACTATGACTAATCGCTGGGGATCCCACTGCTGGGGTTGTGCACAATAGACATTTATCACCTATCCACAGAATAAGTGTCTGATCACGGGGGGGGAGGACCCCAACGGATTGCTAAAAGGGGGTCCCCACTGCTGTAGGTTTGAATATTGTGTACAGTTTTGGGCACCAGTGCACAGGAAAGACATTGTAGAGCTTGAACAGGTACAAAGGCGGGCAACAAAAATAATAAAAGCACTGGGTGGACTACAGTACCCAGAAAGATTAGCAAGATTAGGGTTATTTAGTTTAGAGAAAAGACGGCTTCAGGGGGGGCATAATAAATATGTTTAAATATATTGAGGGCCAATATAGAGATCTCGCTAAAGATTTATTTATACCCAGGACTGTATCTAGAACAAGGGGGCGTTCTCTACGTCTTGAGGAAAGAAAGTTTCTACGTAAACATAGAAAGGGATTCTTTACTGTTAGAGCGGTGAGACTGTGGAACTCTCTGCCAGAGGAAATTGTCATGGTGAATTCACTAACAGAGTTCAAGAAGGGCTTGGATGCATTTCTGGAGTGTGATAATATAACAAGTTATAGTGACCGGGATTCTGGAGAAGGGTCTGGATACATTTCTAAATGTAATAATATAACAAGTTATAGTGACCAGGATTCTGGAGAGGGGTCGTTGATCCAGGGATTTATTCCGATTGCCAGATTGGAGTCGGGAAGGAATTTTTTCCCTAACATGAGGACAATTGGCTTCTACCTCATGGGAGTTTTTGCCTTCCTCTGGATCAACACTATAGCACAATAGGCTGAACTGGATGGACGTCTGTCTTTTTTCGGCCTGACAAACTATGTAACTATGTAACAATATATGTCTTCCCCGACTCCGTATTTGAAAGAATTGCATGTCAAGTCTTTCAAAGACGGAGCCGACAGGCAGGAGGGGAACACGCAGCGGCGATCTCTCATGTGTTCCTCATAGACCACAGTGATAATCTCACTGCTAATTGTTTAGATCCATCTCGGGGACCGACATGACGGACCCAGAGACGGATCTAAAAAGCAGATGTGACACGGACTTAAAACGCCGTGTGAACAAGCCCTTAGATCTAGACAGTTTCCATACATGTCCCCCTTGGTGTTTGTGAAACCTGTAGAGCAAATTTTGTTACATAGTTTGTAAGGCTGAAAACATACAGACGTCCATCCAGTTCAGCCTATTGTCCTACATTGTTGATCCAGAAGAAGGCAACAAACCCCATGAGGTAACAGCCGATTTGTCCTTATTGTAGGGGGAAAATTCCTTCCCGACTCCAATCTGTAGTTTTCTGCGCATATAGAAAACATCTCCTGCTTTCATGTCAGTGCTTTTAGATGAGCTTTGAATGCTGAGCTGATATACTAATCACTGCTATAGAACCACCCACAGCATGACCAGGAAGAGACAGTATGCATGAATCGGAATCTGCTTTTGGCTCTCAAACAGCGTGGTGAGGCAACCCCTTTAAAGGGGTAGTCCTGTTTCTGCAAATCCTCTTAGCAATGAGCGACCGGCAATGAGGATTTGCCCTTTAAGTCAGTGCTGGAAAATAATGGTCTGTTCCAAATGTCAGCGGCACACTATCAACTAAGAAAACATCAAAGGCATATAGGAATTTTTAAAAAATGCATTACTGCTAAGAATATATGAAAATTTGGGGTTCTTAGTTCACAGTTTTGATCAAAAGTGTTTGAGCTCACCTCCCGATTTAGTCAAGGGGACCCCAGCACAGGTGAGTCCTAACACTAAAATGTTACCTCTTTTGGAGCCTGTTCAGACTACAACACCTTAGGGAGTGAAAAGGGCTAGCTACTGAATATCCTGCACTGATTTAAAACCTATGGAGATGGGCGGAGTGCAAAACGCCAATGAGGCAGCCACTCCTCATACAGACTAAAAAAACCTTGTTTGGCTATGCACATCCAAAAACATTTTTTTTAAAACAATAAGTATAGGTGCCACTAGCGAGGCATAAACATAATCTATTCCAAATGTCAGCGGCACACTATCAACTAAGAAAACATCAAAGGCATATAGGAATTTTTGAAAAATGCCTCGCTAGTGTGCACCTATACTTATTTTTTTTCAAAAAATTTTTGCGATGTGGACAGCCAATCAATTTTTTTTTGTCTGGAAAATAATGGTGTGCACACAAAATATTGACAAGTTGGGCACAAGGTGTCCATTTTCACTTAGGGATGTACTCGCTTCTGTTGCCAGCAGTTTAGACATTGATGGCACACGAAATTTACACTGTTATACAAGCTGTGCACTGACTTCTTTACGTTGTATCAAAGTGTCATATCTTCATTATTGTCCCATGAAAAGATAAAATACAATATTTAGAAAAAAGCGAGATACTGTGTGATATCTAATGCCTCAGCCCAATCCAGTCCAGAACTGACCTCCTCATAGAAGCTAATGAGATTATTTTGGCAGGAGCAATCCTTCATAAACCTACGGTGAAGGAAATAATTATTTGATCCCTTGCGGAGTGTGTAAGTTTGCCCACTGACCTAGACATGAGCAGTCTATAATTTTAAGGGTAGGTTAATTTTAACATTGAGAGATAGAAGTTGCGGTGAAGTAGTCCTGTGCCCTTAGCAGAGAACCCTCCCTCCCCCACCAAAACATAATGATTCCACCTCCATGCTTGACAGTGGGGATGGTGTTCTTTGGGTCATAGGCAGCATTTCTCTTCCTCCAAACACGACGACTTGAGTTAATACCAACAAGCCTATACATGGGGCCAACAGAGACCCCATCTCCCTCAATCACTCACAGAATCATCCAGGTGTTCATTGGCAAACTTCAGACGGGCCTCCACATGTGCCTTCCTGAGCAAGGGGCCTTGCAGGCACTGCTGGATTTTAAACCATAAGGGCGTAATGTCTTACTAATGGTTTTCTTGGTGACTGTGGTCCCAGCTGCCTTGAGATCATTAACCAGTTCCCCCTATTTAGTTTTAGGCTGATCTCTCACCTTCCTTAGGCTTATTTGGGCACGGACTGGAGCCGTACTGCGCGTCGTATTTGCGCTGCAGTACAGCTCCAATCCGTCCCAGTAACTACGGTAATCCACAGTTCTCATAGAGAACTATGGATTCCGTCTCTCCTCCCCGCTCGGCGAATCCGCTGGACGGGGAGAAAATGACATGTGAATTATATACGGCGCGTACGCGCCGTAAACAATGCATTGTCTATATGGCCGGCGAGCTGCCGGCCCCCTGCCCTCGCCTGGCCCCGCTGCACAGCTGCCGGCGTAATTGCGGGGCGAAATCCGTCCCCGCAATTACGCCGACAATAAGCTGTGTGGACGGGGCCTTATGATCAAAGGTACCCCATAAGGTGAGATTTTGCATGGTGCCCCAAATCGATGTCGAATGACAGTCATTTTGTATTTCTTCCATTTTCTTACTATTGCACCAGCAGTTCTCTTCTTCTCACCCAGCGTCTTACTTATGGTTTTGTAGCCCATTCCAGCTTTGTGCAGGCCTATGATCTTGTCCCTGACATCCTTAGAAAGCTCTTTGGTCTTGCCCATGTTGTAGCGGTTAGAGTCTGACTGCGTCTGTGGACAGGATTTTTTTTTTATAAAGGTGACTATTTAAGACAGTTTGTACCAATTTGAAGTATAATGACTCTCCAGTAATTACCATATAAAGATTTTTATTCCAAAAAATACATTATAAATGCATAAATTCAGCTATCACAACTGAAACAACCTTAAAAACATTTAAAAACACAAAATATCCGCCCCCCCCCGTACAAATATTGGTGACAGATCCCACACCCAAAGTTTACTATTTGTTAATTAGAAAGACGCATATTAAATATACACATAACAGATCAAGTGATCAAAAATACAAAAACGCACCAAACCAAAAAATTATGATAAAAATACAGTCATGGCCAAAAATTTTGAGAATGACACAAATCTTATATTTTCACATGATCTGTTGCCCCCTGGTTTTTATGTGTGTTTGTCAGATGTTTTTATCACATACAGAAATACAAGTGCAATCATATTGATGATTAACCAAAAGCTTTTATTGACAGTTAGAATGAGTTCAATGCAACAAGTCAATATTTGCAGTGTTGACCCTTCTTCTTCAGGACCTCTGCAATTCTCCCTGGGCATGCTCTCAATCAACTTCTGGACCAAATCCTGACTGATAGCAGTTTGCCATTCCCTTGCCACAATTCCAAAGCCAATGGGATTAAGATCTGGGGAGTTTCCAGGCCATGGACCCAAAATCTCGTTTTGTTCCCTGAGCCATTTAGTTATCACCTTTGCTTTAGGGCAAGGTGCTCCATCATGCTGGAAAAGGCATTGTTGATCACCAAACTGCTCTTGGACGGTTGGGAGAAGTTGCTCTTGGAGGACATTCTGGTACCATTCTTTATCATGGATGTGTTTTTTAGGCAAGACTGTTAGAGAGCCGATTCCCTTTGGCTGAGAAGCAACCCCACACATGATGGTTTCTGGATGCTTTACAGTTGGCATGAGACAAGACTGATGGTACCCGCTCACCTTGTCTTTCTCCGAACAAGCTGTTTTCCAGATGTTCCAAACATTCGGAAAGGGGATTCATCTGAGAAAATGACTTCACCCCAGTCCTCAGCGGGTCCATTCCCTGTACCTTTGGCAGAATATCAGTCTGTCCCAGATGTTTTTTCTGGAAAGAAGTGGCTTCTTTGCTGCCCTCCTGGACACCAGGCCTTGCTCCATGAGTCTCCGCCTCACAGTGCGTGCAGATGCACTCACACCTGCCTGCTGCCATTCCTGAGCAAGCTCTGCACTGCTGGTAGCCGATTCCGAAGCTGAAACACTTTTAAGAGACGGTCCTGGCGCTTGCTGGCCTTTCTTGGGCGCCCTGGAGCCTTTTTGGCAACAATGGAACCTCTCTCCTTGAATTCCTTGATGATGCGATAGATTGTTGACTGAGGTGCAATCTTTCTAGCTGCGATAACTCTTCCCTGTTAGGCCAGTTTTTGTGCAGTGCAATGATGACTGCACGTGTTTCTTTAGAGATAACCATGGTTAACAGAAGATAAAAAATGATGCCAAACACCAGCCTCCTTTTAAAGTGTCCAGTGGTGTGATTCTTACTTAATCATGACAGATTGATCTCCAGCCCTGTCCTCATCAGCACCCACAAACCCGTGTTAATGGAGCAATCATGAAACGATGTTAGCTGGTCCTTTTAAGGCAGGCCTGCAATGAAGTTGAAATGTGTTTTGGGGGAAAAAAGTTCATTTTCTAGGCAACTATTGACTTTGCAATTAATTGTTGTTAAGCTGATCACTCTTTATAACATTCTGGAGTATATGCAAATTGCCATTATAAAACCTGATGCAGTAGACTTAGTAAAAATTAAAATTTGTATCATTCTCAAAACGTTTGGCCATGACTGTACAAAAACCTATATTTCAATTCATTACCAAAGTGGTGGATAAATCCCAAGGGGGTTTTAGCCTCTTGAGAAAGCTGGGGGTTTTGAAACGGCGTCGAGGTAAAAACCCTCCTTGTGACATACCCCCACTTTTTTTAAAGAATAGTGTTGAGCGATTGCGTTGGGGGTATCGAGATCGGCGATGTCGATTCGGCCGCTATCGATTGGTTTTTCGATAGTGAGCACGATTATGGCGGACCATTAAAGTCTTTGGGGGGAGCAACAACACCCTTTATTATTTACCCAAACAAGGGTGGGGAAGCTGAAATTTAAAATCCACAACAGTCAAATGGTACGGCTACTCTTAGGCAACACATTGGTTATAAAAGTCACAGAAAAAAAAGCACGACCATTTATATCCTGTCTTGTACCACGCCTGACCCTTTAAACCTGCATCCCCCAAAAATTAAAAAGTGCCAGAAGGCATTTTATGTTTGAACCATCATGTTACTTGAATGGAATTAAAATTTCCCTGTCGGGAACGCAGCTGAGCCCCAAACCTGCATGACCCCACATTTAAAAAAAGTGCCCCCAAAGGAGTCTTTAAAACCACCTTTTAGTTTCACGGGAAATTTGGGACTTCCTGTCCGGGGCCAAAAAGCATGAGCCCCAAACGATGACCCCACTTTTAAAAAAAGTGCCGGAAAAAGGAGCTTTCAACACCATTTTAGTTTCAGGGACATTGACTATACCTGTCCGGGCCACAGAGACCGGGCCGGAGTTAAGTGGGTGCGGTGAAACCCCAGGCTGGGTCCGTATCTATTAACACGCAGGTTAAAAATGCCTGATGACGCAGCAACAAAAAAACTGTCGTGTAAAAGCAGATGGGGAAGCGGAGTGTGAGAAACCCCACCTTCCCCCTGTACACGTAAATACCTGGGTAGCGTTTGCCCTCCTATGAGTGTGGACCAATTGAGCTTCACTTGGAAATTGGTGGTTAACGCTCCTGTTACCCCCAGTGCCCTTTATCTTGGCTTTTTTTCTTTTTTTACTAACGTGTGGGGGAAAATGGTCTCTGTACTTTGTTCTTGCCCGTGCCCCATACTCCATGTCCTAAATAACCAAAATTGGTCAAGTTTTTGTACCCCTTGTAAAATTTCAGAGGAATTTTTTTTTAAAGTTTTTTTGTACATGCAAATTTTTTTTGTATTTTAAATTCAGAAAACACTTTTTTAATATGGATGGAATCCCACCAGTCTTTTTTTCTTTTTTTTATTGTATTAAATGGGTTGTTCAATACAGGGATTGATAGCTAGAAAAAGATTTGGGCAAAAACAATCATTTTGAATATGGCCCATTTAACAGTGTCCTACTTTTCCCTGTTCTGCAGCCCCATCACCCTTGAGCCACTCTTGACAATTGTGAAGAACAAATGTCTGTTAGAAACAAAAATTTTTTAGAATGGACCTGTAGTATGTGCATGTCCAGAAAAATGCCCCCAAAATTCAAAGCATGCCCCTTGACCCACTTGGTAAATTTTTGAAGAAAAAGTCTGTTAGAAAAAACATTTTTTAGAATGGGACCTGTGTATAGCTGCTGTAAGCAAATGCCCCAAAAATTCAAAGCTGCCCCCTTGGCCACTTTGGTCAATTGTGCAGAAAAAAATGTTGTTAGAAAAAATTTTTTTTAAAAAGGCCCCTGTAGTATTGCTGCTTTTCAAAGCGCAGCCCCAAAAAATTATAAAATGACTTCTAGAACTGTTAAAATTGTGGGGGAGAAATGCCATTAAAAGAACATTTCTGTTAAAAAGGCCCATGATTATTGCTGATTCCAGAAAACATACCTCAAAACCCATTGACAATGCGAAAATTTTTAAAGATAAAAGTGATAAGGGAAATACGGTGTTGTCATAAAACCTTGCTGTTTTACGTCCCCTCACAGAAAAAACCGAAAAATGAACGTTGGGAAAAGAGAATAAAAATTGCAGTAAAAAATGATCATTTAAAAAAAAGTTTTAAAGGGGGGCCATTTTGTTTGAAAGGAATGTAAAGTAGACTGGAAATAATCGGTGACCTCGGAATTTGGGGGCCCAACATCATCAGAGATCCTGCTGATTCTCTTGATGAAAGTAAAACGACCCACATTATCTGTGGAAAGGGTTGCGTTTGTCTGTAATGATCCCCCAGCTGTGTGAAGGGTCCCCAGATATGCGTGGCGGGGCAGGACAACACCCTATGGCGTGACGAGCCAGCTGGGGCCCATTCTCCATTTTGGATACCCGAAGTCTATTGGGTCGGAACAATGAAAAAAACATCGGTTTTGAGACGCAGATGCGTGCACCTATTTTAAAGTGGTTCTGTGTGTTGGAAAGTGTGCCCTGCATTGCATGCGTTGGTGAGGTGGTAAAAAAAAAATTTCCCAGAGGTCCCCATTAGGCTTCTGCCCCTTGCCTGCTGCTGCCGCTAGCCTATTGGCACTTACTGCTGTAAAGCGCTGTGTTGTTACCGGGGCATTTGGGGAAGTGAAAGCAGACGCAACAGTGTCTCCAGTTGATCAATCAGCAAGGTCCCCATTTCTGCATTTTATCTCTATTTGGGTGGGGGGAAAGGAAAAGTGCTGTTTTTTGTTTTGTCCCCGGGGATCAGGGGGGGCCCCCGTAAACTGTTTTTCATTTTGAGGGCCCTTTAATGCGAGGTTTATGTTGGGGGGAAATGGAGCATCCAAGCACTATGTGGAGATGGACCCTTTGTTTTTCCCAAGCCTCGGGTCGGGGGGGCATAGCAAATGATCTTCCTCATTTCCCCCCTCCGCCTAAATTCGCGCAACCTTTTTCCAAGGGGCGGGACGTCGGAAAACATCGGTGTTGGGAAATTTCCTCCTCCTCCTCCTCCCCGCCGCCTCCGGCAAGTTTTCAACACAGCCTGCTTCCCTCAGATGATGCACCCTGAGAGCTGTGGCCACCTTGCATAGCTCTGGCCCCGAACCAGCCTAATGAAGCCCGATAAAAATTGTAAAAACTGTGGGTTTTGGGGGTTTGCGGAGAGAAAGGGCTCCGGTTTTTCCGTTCCTCCTCCGTCGGGGCGGGCCCTGTTTTTTTCAGAGTGTCAACGATTTTTCCAGAACTAAGATCCCAAAAATTGCTCATGCTGACAAGGCTTGTCCGCACTGCCATTTTGGGGGCTTTTCAAAATGGCAAGGATGGTGCAGGCTTTTTCATCCCCCACCTGGTGGTTAAAACACCCCGGGTCCGTAGCTGTTGTCAGGCCATGTGTCACTTCGTAGGGTTTAATGGATTGCGTGCTCCCACAATCGTGGAGCATGTGGGGGGGGAATTCCAGGTGTTGCCACGCAACAAGAAGGTTACGGGGGCCGAGCTGAGTGCAACGCACCCGGGGGGACGAAGCGGGTGCAAAACGGCGGAATGCGGAACTCAGACCCGGTTTCTTCAGAGGCGTCCAGACCCGGGTAGCTCTTTAGAAATTTTGGACGACAAGGGTTTCATGACATGTCCCGGAAAGGGATGTGTCCAGCTCCCGTTCTTAAGGGGGGCCAGAGTTTTGGGCCCGTTATCGCACCACCTTGCCTGGCACAAGTTTTGTCCCCCGCCAGCGCTCGGTCTCGTTGCTTGGAGCGTCCACGCTCTGCCCTGTTGTGGACGGTCTCCAAGGCAGTTTAATTTCAAACCGGCTGGTGTCTCTGGGCACTGGATGCCCCAGGGGACCTTGGGGGTAAGACCCCTCCCCCCATCCCTGCGGTTTGAAGAGCGTGCGCCGACCCTGAGAGCACCGTCACCCCAGGAAAAACATCCACCAGTCCCCCAGTGAGGTCACAGAGTTTAAGGGGCCCTTGGCTGTGCTTACTTTTCCCATGTGTCGGTGGTGAGATGGATTTTTCCCGGACACAGATGAGAAACGCGCTTGACTTTTTAGATGACCGGGGCGGGCCCGGGGCAGGGCGGCTTTTTTGAAAAAAAAACCCTGCTCGGCATTGGTTTTGGGGGCAAGGAGGGCCTGAGGGGAAACCCCCTCTGTGTCCACCAGGGAGAGGCAAACATTTCCAAGGCCAAAAGCCCGGCAATGCCCGGGCATTAGGCTTTTTGGGTTTGGGATGGTTTGGGGTTAAAGGGTTTTTTGCTCCAAACTGGGAAAAAAGAAGGCTGGCTGTAGCTGGCCCCCTGTACGGGTGCAGGTCGTCAAATGGGGGAAGGGAGGGGGGGGATGGGTTCTGGTGGGGTGGTGGTCCGGGCGACGGTGGAGGCTGAAGCGGGGTGATCCCTGATCATGACTCTGAGAGACATGGGCAGTGGGAACGCTTGGTGGTGGCGGGGAGGAGGGGGCGGGGAACAGAGGGTGTTGGGCAGGGGGTTTTAGGGCCCCGGCGTCGGTTGGCCTTTTTTGGCCAAAAAATGTTCCCTCCCTTTAAATCATGCATTGCTGATGTGACTAGACATGTTGGTGGTGGTTAACCATTAAAGGGTTTTTGCCTTTACTTATGGGTTTTCGGAAAAAGGGGTTAATGCTGGGGGGGAATAGAAAAGGTTGCTCAAAGAAGGCCCAGGGTTGAGAGGTCCTGGACCTTTTTTACGGGATAAACGGGGCGGGGTTTGCGCGACCGTGGTGGCGGAAAACATATCGGGACTTCTCGACGCCTTCCCTTTTTGTGGCGGGACCCGTATTGCACTACCCTGACTTCCCCCTCGTCCCCTGTGAAGCGCTGCAAACAAAATTTTGCGGAAAAACCAGGGGTCCGCATGTCGTCCATCATTCTCATCATCTCAACAAGGTGACTTTGGGGTCTGACTTTCTGCACCAGAAGTGCGGGCTAAAAACAAGGGGGATGCGGCGTTTCGACCCCCCCCGGGATTTTTGCCGATTTGCCCGGTTCTTCACTCCTTTGATGGCATCAGTAACTGGGGTCAGAGAGAGAAAAATCATCCTTTTTGGCCTCTTGATCTTTTTTTAACTGCCTTTTGCCCAACCGCATTTTTTTCATCAAAGAGGTTCAGAAAAAAGGATTATCCCCCGTGGTGGGTACCCGCGTTGACATTTGGGCTGCTTCATGTTGGGCGGTGATGAGGTGATGAGAATTTGTGGCCGTGGCGGGACGAGGAGGGAAGACTGCTAGATGCAGGTTGCATTAACCCTGAAGGACAGATTGGGGACGATGTTGTTACTTTTGATCAAAAAGGGCCTGACCCCAAGTTACGGCTGACGGTTTGCAACTGAGATCCCTGGCATGCGTGTTGTGCCCGCACTGGAAGGGGACCCCTTTTTCGTACCTTATCATGTGTACCCCCCTCTTTCGCTTCCCCCTTGCATTTCGCTCCATGTTGAAAAATAAAAATTTGAGAAGGTATGGAATAGTTTTGGAAAGTCTTTATTAAAAAAACGGCCAATCACAGCTATTCTATTATTTTCCTTAATAAAACAAAAAATTTTGGATTCAAATTTTAAATGCAAGTGTCTATCAAAAAAAATTGGACTGGGGGAAAAAATCAAAAAAAGTATCTGTTATGTTTTGGTATAAAAACGGTATTTTTTGCCTTTCAATTCCCTGTGGTGAATATAGAAATTTCTTTTAAGATTTACGTAGATGTGGTCAATGAAAAGTGCTGGGTGCGCAAAGTAAAAAAACGTAACTGTGTGTTTTTGTACGTACACGGTATTTTTGGCAACAAACAATTGTGCTGACTACGTTTGTGGTTTTTAAATTTAAGGCAAGGTGGTTTTTCAAAAAGTCACAGGGTAATGGGTAAAAATTTAAAAAGAAAAACCCCATCTAAAAGTATACTGAAAATAAAAGTGGGGTTTTGCAGCTAACAAAGAGACCCGCAGTTGCTAGAAAAGATGTTTTATCCAATATAAGTTAGGCTGCCCCAAAATCCCGGAAATATTTCAATAGCAAACGTTTTTAATAAGATATTCCCTACAATGTTACATAAGTCTTGGTGAACTTTATCGTGTTTTTTAAAGATGAGTTGTCGGTGTTCGCCCGGGGGCCCCCCCCCCCTCCCCCCGCCCGTGAAATTTACAGTGGAGTTTGCTTTAAAATTTCTAGTAAAATACATAAAATGTTCAAATCCCCAATTAATAAATTGGAAGGATCCAAAACTAATGTTGAGGTTTCTCTGTGCAGAAATAGCTAATTTGCTGAGGTTTGGCACAGGCAGGGCCGGTCCCTTTCCTATGAGTTGAGAGCACTGGGCTGAAAAAAAGGAAACGCTGTTTTTATGTAAAACGGGTAAAGTGGGTTTTTCCAGCCAATCGCAACCCTACACACCCAGTATGAGTCGCACAACATCTCACCGCTCTTTCTGAATTCATTTGCTGGGCCCCCAAATTACAGGAAGCGCGAAAAAGGCGGACTTTTAAAAGATGATGTCAGTTTTTTAACTTAATTATCGCATGATCTGGAAATTTCGAAAACCCTAAAAACCTTTCCCCCATTTCAAATTTTTCGTAAAATTCGCTAAAAATAGTAATGAATTTTAAATATAGGTTTTTTATTTTTATCATAATTTTTTGGCTTGGTGCGTTTTTGTTTTTTGATCACTTGTCTTTTTTTTTGATATTTTAGCGTCTTTCTAATTAACAAACAGTCAACTTTGGGTGAGGGAAATGTCACCCTATTTGTCGGGGGGGGGGCGGTTTTTGTGTTTTTAAATGTTTTTAAGGTTGTTTTTAGTTGTGATAGCTGAATTTTTTCTTTTAAATGTATTTTTTGGAAAAAAAAATTTTTGGTAATTTTGGAGGTATTATGCTTTATATTGGTACTGTTGTTTTGGTATGGGACTTATCTCATGTTTAGACCGTTTTTTAATTGGTATTTTTATTTAAGACATTGCCTTTTCTGAAATAACGGTTGATTAGACGTCTAATGGTCTGTGGAGCCAGAACTCTTAAGGTGGGGGGGATCAATACTTATTTCTCTCAGAAAAATGCAAATAAATTTATATAATTTATACAATGGGATTTTTTTGGGGGGATTTTATTTTGGATATTCTATCTCTCAATGTTAACCTACCCTTAAAATTATAGACTGCTCATGTCTTTATCAGTGGGCAAACTTACAAAATCAGCAAGGGATCAAATATTTCCTTCACTGCATGCTGGAATGGAGTTGTGCGTTGGTTTTCATTGAGATACTCCAGGATGGCATTTCTTATTATGTTAATGTAGATTGTAGAGAAATCTTTGTATAAAAATGGGAGTTTATTTTTGCTACCAAAAAAATCTGTCCTTTCAACCGATTAGCGTGCTGCCTCACTCCTCTGGTTTTATCACATTCCTGTCTTCAGCACTTCTATAGAATATAGCGTGTGCTTTCTATTACTTGATCAGTAGTTTTCCTACTTGCTCTTTTTAAGTGAGATGTGATTTTTATCTACAGGAACCAGCCCGATTATTATAACATTATTTCCCAGCCCATTGACCTGATGAAAATCCAGCAGAAGTTAAAGATGGATGAGTATGAAGATGTCAGCGCTCTGACTGCAGATTTCCAGTTACTTTTCCAAAATGCAAAAACGTATTACAAGGTGAGTTTTTAGTCTGAGGTATGATGTATGTGTCATGATGCTGCCTAATCGGTCCTTTCAGGGATATTCTGCCTTCTGATCTGACTTCAGAGGTGAAGAGATGCAACTGCATTCTAGTTGGTGCAGTTGCCAATGGAACCATATGATGCCCAACAAGTATTGGATCATACAATGAGAGATGGCACTCCAGAGGAAAAATAATGCAGATTTAGTTAGTCATCGACAGAAAGTCCACCCACTATTTGATATATAGCTCTTACAGCTAGTTGTAATGAAGCCACTTTTGTGCAAAAATACATAAGGATTTAGCAGCATCGTTTCGGACTATAAAGTGCTGAAGTTCTTTATTTAGCAAAGTTAATGGATACAGAGGTAAGAGTGGCAGGTACGAAGTTGAAGCGGCAGGTGCCCAAGATGGCATTGGACTGGCCAGGTGCTTGACAGGGTCGAGTTGGAGACACTCTGCTACACAATCTAGTACCTGCCACTCTTAAATCAGTTGCATTTGATGGATATATAGAGTGGGCCACCTACAATGTAGCGATTATAGCACCTATCTAGTAAGCAGGGGGTAAATGCTTCTGACGTAGATTCACAGTGAACAAGCGGCACGTCTGTAGAAGATGTCCCCATTAGGCCGTGTCTTTGAAAAATCTGAATATCTTAATATTTACATGCAGGTTTTACAGCAAATTTTACCCCTCAAGTAAGACGGGTAAAAATTGGGAGACAAGCTCGAAGGCATTTTGCAGGGATATTAGAAAATCCATAGCATGCCCTCAAATCTTTATGGATTTATTTTATTATATTAATTTGTTTGCATATAACTGAGACTTTCTAAAAACGCTTTTCTTATGCATGGTATGGTACCTTGTTGCATATTATTTTTTATTTTTTTTGGGCGATATGTGCAACAGATCTGTCGTCTGGAATATGGCCTAACCATATCTGCGACCGATGCCCAATCACTGTAAAAGTGTCACCTTTTTAGGATGATTGGATCTGTCAGGGGATTTATGCTGCCCTGTCTGGGAGAAGGATATGAAGGGAGAAATAAGCTGTAGGATATATAGGTTTATATGATTTGGAGCAGGGCTTTGGATTGAAAAGCAGAGTAAATCCTTAAAGGTCCACACGACAATGTCAAAATCTTCAGCGGATTCTACCGTTGAACAATACGGTTTTCAACTAGTATTTTATGTAGATTGTGGATTTTGAGGTGTGTTTTATTTTTTTTTATTTTTTTCCCTGGCAGATTCACAGAATAGTCCCATTCATCTCTGTGGAGTTTTAATTGCGAATCTGACATAGAAATGTTTGGGAAGCGTTTTTTGTTTTTTGTTTTTTTTACTTGAAATATGGTGGAATATTGAACATGCTCTAAGTTTTTTTTGTTTTTTAAACTATTAAAACAGTGGCTTTGAAATCTGACCTCAAGAAAATCTGAGTCGTGTGGACTATAACTCAAACTTTCAACTGAGAGCTATGGGGATGGTTTACAGACAGACCTTTACAGTTTTTAAAACCTGAATCTATATGTAAATCTGCAGAGAATTGCTTGTCGTGTGGATAGACCTTAAGGGCATGTCCCCACGGCACGGGTTTGCGGCCGGGTTTTCAGACTGTTTGCGGTTTTGCAGACAGTCTGAAAAACCGGCCACAAATGAGCACAACGGGGCCCTATGGAAAACCCGTGCAGCAGTCCCCACTGCACAGGTTTTCCGCCCGGCGGTTTTTCTGAGTGCCGGCCGCCCGAAAAATATTGAACATGCACATTTTCCCTGTCGGTTTTCGGACGGAATATGTGGATGTCAATGTGAAGGGGGAGGGCTTTTCTCCGCTCATCGCGGAGAAAAGCTGCTGCCCCCCCATCCCTCACGGCCTTGGGGATGGCACTAAAACAGGACAAAACCGGATAAAACATGATAAACCGACCGGTATTTGTCCTCTGCCATAGGGACATGCCCTAAAAGAAAGAGTTAGAGTCCTGACCAGCTTTGATGTCCACATACTAAAATGAGGAAAGCTGTCAATGACTGTGATTGAGGTAATGAGCTGTTTTGGGAGAGAAAAAACAACTCTATTTCTTTTTTTATGTCCTACCAGACTGATACTCCTGAGTACAAAGCAGCGTGTAAGTTGTGGGACCTTTACCTACGTACACGAAATGAGTTTATCCAGAAGGGTGACTGTGAAGAGGATGAAGATGATGAAGAGGATATGCAGGACACTGCAACTCCAGAAGCAGAGGTTAGTTGTCAAGGTGTACTTGTTTCAGTGCCATATGTTAAGAATAAAAAAAAGAGAGAAGTCTGCTTTGATCTTAAAGGGGTTTTGCTATGAAGTGAGTTCCTTACCTTTTATCTGCTCAGCAGAGAATATAAACAAAGCATGCTGAGTCATGAAGGGCTGCAGGGGTGAGAGGGAGAAAGTGAGCAGAGACAGAGGAAGCAGGGAGCGTCTCTAAAGTTGACTCAAATAATAACATTACAACTAGTGGATTCTCTATACAGCAGACAGCCTCATACACTGCACTTTCTCCCCAGCCCCTTGCAAGCTTCATGTTCCCTGTCATCAGATAAGAAGTGAAAACACGCAAGGGTGGACAGATCAGCTCCTGGTCGTGTCTAATGTAAACTGTCAGGAAACTAAGGGGGACTGAGCAATGCTGTAGCTCTCATAGCCTTCACTTTTTGTAATCGCATATATTTAGAAAATTAGAATTTAGAAAATGATTAAATACCCATTTTGGAGGATCCCACGTCAACATTACATCGGGGCAAAACCCCTTTAGTTTATTAATTAGCAGAAGCACCACCTCTAGCCCTACTAGAGTGAATGGGGCTGTAGTTGTATGACACAGCTCAGGGGCAAGAGTGGAATGGTTTCTGTTGGGAAAGCAAAGACTGTCCTCTCATATCATATAACACATTTGAAGTGAATCTCCACATTTTAACACTGTGGCCCATAATTTTTAAGGCAAGTGTTTGTTTGTTTGTTTGTTTACATGCGTGTAAGAAAAAAAGAAATCTAGAATAATTTATGCTGCATTTATTACATTGCACTTGCCAATTTGGTGCACTTTAGACATCCAAACTGATTTTTTTTGTTTTCTTAGACGTCACCAAAATATTTGAAGCCAATCTTGGAACAGCTACTGGAAGCTGTAACCACCGCGACTGATCCGAACGGCAGATTGATAAGTGATCTCTTTCAGAAAGTTCCTTCTAAAGTGGTAAGTAATTCGACATGAACTGAATACTGAAAGCCCACAACAGCAGTATTTTTTAGAAGACTAAACTTTGTTGCTCATTTTATCCCTAGTGCTCTAATCGCCAGTTTTTACTAAACTACTCTATTATCACACCATAAGGTGAATTTGAAGAGTTTTTTTTTTTTTTTTTTTTTTTAATTCAAATTCCAACAGGTAGATTTTATTAAGAGATAAACAATTACAGTCAGTATCTGGAGACAGTCCAGTAGCGCGTATATTAAACTACATTCGAGTTTACATAGTATAAAATAACTGTCAAATAGTAAAAATATATGTCATCTTTGGCTGAGAAATAGGATAACAAACATACAGTAGCAGAGCATTCTCAAAACATTGCAAGCTAGTGATACAGGTGCAAAGTAAAGCTGTAGCTGCATGTCATAAAAGTGAGTCTTGTAGGACCCTTTTTGTATCGCCAAACCAGAAACTGGTACTAGATGTCTGCGGACCCACTGCAATCCTGGTGTATGGACAACAAGAAAAAGGAGAGAACAAGCGTCCAAAACAAAGAGAAAAAAAAAAAGAGAGGATCTCCGGACAACCCCAGCCCACCCCCGTAATCCGCTCCCAGATCATAGACAGTTAACTGGCATGTACACCTACAGATGTATCCCAACCAGTGGAACGGTACCGGTCCGTACGACAGAAGACTAACCACTCGTCCCAGATCCGCAAGTGTTTCATGGTTAGGAAGAGGGAGTCGGCTTAAAACTTCTCCATACGTTGCAGTGTGTGAATTTCCCGAAACCATGAAGAAATGGACGGACTGGAAGTAGATAGCCATAAACGGGGAATCACCAATTTTGCCGCTAAAATCAAGAACCGCAACAGGGGTGTTTTGAGGGAAGTGTTTGGCAGAAGGATATCAAAAAGAAACAAAGAGGCCGGGTCATTTCTAATTCTAAGACCTGTGATGACATGTATAAGGTCAAGGACACTCCTCCAAAAGGGTTGGAGAATAGGGCAGCTCCACCAGATGTGCGAAAGTGTTCCTATGTGTGCTTTGCAGCGCCAGCATATGTTAGACGTCTCCGGGTTGATGGAGTGCAGAAGAGCTGGGACCCTATACCAACGTGTAATTAATTTATAGTTTAGTTCTTGTTGAAGAGTTTTTATGTTCTATCCCTCTTGTAAATTTGGGTGTAAACTGGTAGCAGTACACCGATATCATGTAATCAGTACGGACTACTGATCAATTGTTGATCAATGGAGGAAATAAGTATTGAACATGTCACCAATTTTCTAAGTAAATATATTTCTAAAGCTGCTATTGACCTGAAATTCTCCCCAGATGTCAGTAACAGTCCATCCAATCCACACAGGGTAATCAAACCATAGATGCCCATAACTTAAGTTATATGTAATAATGAGAATTGAACACACTTACTGAAGTGTATTTAATACTTGGTATTGACAAAATGCCTCCTATATGAAGAAAGTAGTCGCATTCATTGCTCAGGTGGGATTTTGGCCCATTCTTCCACACAAACACTCTTCAAATCCTGAAGGTTTTGTGGACTCCTTCTATGAACTCTGAGCTCTAGTTCCTATCATAGATTTTCTATTGGATTCAGCTCAGGTGATCGGCTGGGCCATTATAGCAGCTTTATTTTCATTCTCTGAAACCAATTCAGAGCTTCCTTGGCCGTGTGTTTGAGATCATTGTCTTGCTGAAATGTCAAACCTCGTTTTATCTTCATCATCCTGGTAGATGGCAGCAGGTTTTTATCAAAAGTCTCTCGGTAAGTTTGTCCATTCGTCTTTCCTTCATTTCTGTGAAGTTTGCCAGTGTTGTATGATGAAAAACAACCCCACGCCATGATGGCCCACCTCCAAACTTCACTGTAGGGATGGTGTTTTGGGGTGATATGCAGTGCCCTTTGGCCTCCAAACATGGTGCATATTATAGCATCCAGAGAGTTCAATTTTGGTCTCATCTGACCAGACTATATTCCCCCAGTATTTCACAGGCTTATCTAAATGTTGTTGAGCAAACTTTAAACGCACTTGAACATATTTTTTGTTCAGCAATAGAGCCTTGTGTGGTGAACGTGCATACAAGCCATGGAGGTTGAGTCCATTACTTATTGTTTTCTTAGAATCAATCGTAGCCTTCTGATTCTAGGTCTTTCTATCGCTCTCTGCAGATGGTCCTTGGCTCTTGGACTTTTCACTCCTTTGTCTAAAATCTTGCGGGGAGCACCTGGTGGTTGCCGATTTATAGTGAAATGATGTTTCTTTCCACTTCCAGATTATGGCCCTAACAGTGCTCACTGGAATCTTCAGTAGTTTATTAATTCTTTTGTAACCAATGTCATTAGTATGTTTTGCAACAATAAGGTTGTGAAGGTATTGAGACCGTTTGCCAGTTTATCCCCCATGAGATGTTCCTTGTGAGGCACCTTGTTAATGAGACACCTTTTTATAGGCCATCGGTTGAACTAGCTGATATTTTTCAATAAGTGGCAAAATTGCTTTCTAATAACTGACTTCTGCTGGTGTCAGGACTTTCCAAGGCTGTTTGCACCTCTTTAGTCATGTGTTTAATCCTTTAATCCAGTCAAAGAGGTTGATTAAGAGTTTATCCTTTCTCACACCCATATTAATTATTTTGGGACCAATGCCATCAATCTATTTTGCAACAAAAAGGTTGTGAAGATCTTAAGACAGTTCACTAGTTTACCCATTATGAGATGTTCCTTGTGTGGCACCTTGGGTGAAGAAACACCTTTTTATAGGCTATCAGTTGAACCAGCTGATATTATTCACTATGTGGCAGTATTGCTTTCTTATTACTGATGGATTTCAGCTGGTGTCATGACTTTCCATTGCTATGTGAACTTTTTTTTTATTCATGAGTTTAATCCTTTTTCCCTGTGTCATTTCTTATTATTACACATAATTTATGGACATAATAAATGTTTTGGACATGCAGACTTCTCTAATCTGTGTGAACCTGTGAAATCTCCTGACGTCTTTTTACATTTGTGCTCCCTGTGATAACATTTACAATAACAATCCTGGAGCATCTTCTCTTATAGCTCTGTCTTGTGCTGTTCCTCTGTTATTCCTTCTAGAAATGTGTTACTGAATGTCAGATGAGTGTTATTTGTTTGAGGTGTATCCCAACACAGTATGACTTTGTCCAATAAGTGCAGACAGAGTCATTGTGTGCAGGGACATGCACCTAAACACTGGAATGGTAACATTCGTCAGACAGATTCAGTAATACATTTTTTTGTAGGGATAACAAAGGAACAGCACAATACAGAGTTGGGGTATGTTCACACGGCTTATTATGGAGCGTGTTTCGCCTTGTATTTCGTGTCGTACTGCGCTTAATACATGGGGAAATGCGGCGTGTAATTACGGTAATCCATAGGTCTCATACGGAACTATGGATTATGCCTCGTCCCCCTGTACGTACAATACGATCGTATTGTATGCGCAGGGAGATAAGTGCATGCTATGGGGCTGGCGGGCTGCAGCCCCCCCCCCCCCCCCCCCTGTGCCGCGGGAGTACGTGTATTGTGACGCATACTGTACGAGCCGCAATGCATTGTGTGATCATACCCTTATAAGAGAAGATGCTCCAGAGTTATTTCACAGGGAGCACAAGGACTTAGTAAAACAAACATGTCAGGAGATGTCACAGGTTCTCTGTAAAGAACCCATCACAACTGAACAGCCTTATTAAAGGGAACCTGCCACATAGATTATGCCCCCCTTGCTGAGGACAGCACAAGCTAGTGTCAGACCTGCTGTTTCCAGCACTGTGTCCCTTATTCTATAAGATGCTGTAGTTTTCGTGTATTTAATGCTCAAACCTGCAGTTTTCAGCCAGAAAGAGTCATTCGAAGAGTCTATCAGAGTCAGTTTTTTGTCAAACCCCGCCCATCTGAGGCTAGCCCCGCCCACCTCAACTGATAAACCTATTACTTTGAATGGATAGAAACATGTGAATAACTGCCAGTGGGCGGGGCTAGCCTTTGGTGGGCGGGGCTAACACCTGCTCATGAATAAGATTTGAGGGGTAAATGCTCTAAAACTCCAGCATCTTACAGAATAAGGGCACAGTGCTGGAAACAGCAGGTCTATCACTAGCTTGTGCTGCCCTCAGCAAGGGGGGCATAATCTATGTGACAGGTTCCATTTAAAGCAACGGCCTGCATGAAGGGTAAGGTTATATGGGTCAGGTTGATTTATCCTTTGGTAGACAGCTAACATGGGAATCAAGTGAAACCACTTCCAGTCAGAGGTGACCATGTTGATATGTTCTGGTTAAGAGTTTATCCTCTCTCACACCTATATTAATGCAGGCTGTGTGATAGGGCTATCTCCTTTCAGTTGAATAATACAGTTATTAGACAGTGTGTTAGAGCTGCATGCTCTTTAAAGGAGTTTGATTGGGTCTATATAATATGAATGGCCTTTGGCTATCCTTATCAGATTGGTGGGAGTCTGACTCTTGGCACTGCAACCACTGTAGTTTAGCCCTTATTGTTTACCTGGCACAGCACCATTTTGTACCAGCTGTGTGTGCTATTTTAACTCAAATCCTACTGAGCAGCCTCTTCTATCAACTAATTGGCAGCGTTTTCTTTTTTCTTGGGGGGTGGTGTGAGAGTTTGACCTCTGCCAATCTGATATAGCCCAATTTATTCATCCCAGAAAACCCCTTTTAAAGGGGTTTTGCCACAATCTCATTTCATATCTCTGTGTGCTCAGTAGGGGGCGTGTGTGATTTGTTTGAATTGTAAATCATGTGACCCAGCAGGATGACATCACCAGGCCTTTCCTCTCTGTAGTCAAAGAAAGGTCTGTTTATGTATAGAATTGTAATTAGCTACACTGTAGCTCAGAGGTAACATTTTTGCTTTACAGCACATGGGTCCTTGATTCAAATCCCTGCAGGAACTTAACCTGTGGATTTGTTTTCCTCTTTATCCATGCACAGACCTGATTGAGGCTTTTTTTTTTTTTTTTTAATTGTTTGCACTGTTTGACTTGTCACTAACTAGTCCAAAGGACAGGAGTAGAATGACGGCACCCGGGGTTTGAACACTCAGTAGCTACCTGAGAGGAGAGGATGTCTGACCAGGACTGTGGAGCTCAAACCCTGGTCGTATCCCCTGGATACGAGCTGTAAACAATGGATCACTAAAGGAGCAGCTACAACGAAAACGGTGCAGAATTTTTAATAATGATGAAAGGTGAAAATGTTTATTTCATTTTCAAACTTCCCACGTCAATTTCACTTCGTGGCAAAACCCCTTTAAAGTGTCCAGTCTCTATTTTAAAGGCAACAAGTTTGTACTGTTTATCATGTTAGTGAACTTTCAGAATCGCATGTTAATTTTCAGTGCCATTTTTGATGGCCATTTTTGATAATTTTATGTTTGTATTCTGCTGTGTATTTTTCAGCATTACCCAGACTACTACGCCATAATTAAAGATCCAATTGACCTGAAAACAATTTCCCAAAGGATTCAGGTATGTAAATCAAATAAATTGCAGACATATTGGCTTTCTGTTAAAGGGGCGTTCTCATCATGCTGTTTCAGAGTCTGCTCTTCACAGCCAGCTTCAGGGTCGCACTTCCTGGTTAAGCTGGGGGTGGATCTACAGTAGTGATTGACCTATCAGCTCTGCTATTCCTAGATAAGCATTTTACAGTGCTGGAGGTTTGTAAACTGTAGTGCACAAGGCTGCATAGCTATAAAAGGTTGAAGTTTGTCAGTAACCTAGATAAACAAGCTCCTTTGCTGGAGAGGAAGGTCACCATGGTCTGCCTGAGTTGCTGGAGCAATGAGAGCAGAGGGAGATAGTTTGTAACCTAGGGAAGCTTGTGTACAAACACAGGAGATTGGAACTGCTTTAACCCTTAAGGGAAACAAAAAAAAAAAACCAGCAATGTACAATACTACCTAGAGATACAAGTTTAATTCATTCTGGGACCTTGCTCTTAACTGATATTGCTCTTATGTCCAAGCAAATTTTCCCATACAAATGAATTGAAACATCACTAAACTGTTCCACACACCCCAGAACCAACACAATTTTTATGACATGTTTATAAACAAATGTACACTGTAAAAAACTGTATAAAGTATAACACAAGAGAATGTAAACTGGGTTAAGGTTATGTTCACACGGCGTGATTGCAGGGCGTATTTCAGTACGTAATTGTGCTGCAATATGCCTGAAATGTGTCTCACGATTACGGTATACATACCTCCCATTGAGCTATTCACTGACGTATATTGAACACTTGGGGATAATAGTAGTCTTTGGTGCCAGCCAGCACGTACTTCTAAAACACCCAGCGTATTGCGGCACATACAATACGCGCCTCAATACACTGTGTTTTCACCTTGAAAGTCAGATGAAGATGCTGCCGGAGATGGAGATCGCTAAATTAAAATTCTTCTGATTTTTCTCCCTTCATTTAGGGTGGGTTCACACAATTTTGCTGTAAAGGCAGATGATTTGCATAGCAGATTACTTGTTTAAAGGGAATGTGTCATCAAAAAATGACTTTTCTTGCCAATAATTCATTGGGGGACACAGCACCATGGGGACACAGCACCATGGGTATAGGCCGTGCCTTCGGAGGCGGACAAAAGGCGGATCAAACGTGTTAGACCCGCCCTGACGGCCTATATCCCTCCAGCTGACGCCAGGCTGATCAGTTTTCAGCCTAGTGTCTGTAGGAGGCAGACGCAGCTCTGCAGAGTTTTTGTTATTTTTCTTTCCTTTGCAGGAAGGTGATTGAGCGCCCGGGTCCCCCCGGTTCGCGGCTCTCACCTGGGAAGGTGATTGAGCACCCGGCTCTCACCTGGAGGAAGGTGATCGAGCCCCTGGCTCTCACCTATCAGGGGGGCCGTCAACGCGTAGCTGTACCGTGATGCTGTCCCCCCTGAGGGCGTCGGGAACCCAGTCAGTTCTTTAGCTGGCTGGTCTTCCTCCCCGCCGCTCACCCGTCCCCACCTGCCACCTCCGCGGCCTTTTATGGATTCCGGTAACCTCACCATTGTGTGTTATGGTACCGAAGGGTTGATGCCACGACGCCCGAAGACATCGGATTGGTGAGTACCCCGACCTCCTCCGTTTTGGGGGTGGTTGGGGATTTCTTCCTTTAATACGTTTCGGGTGGCCGCAGGAATTCCGTTTTCCTGCGGCCTCCCAGTGTTGCCCTTTTTCCCCAGGTATTGGGGGGCAGCCCTGCGGGGCAGGAGTACGTTCCCTCCCCTTGGTCAGTGCCAGTACTGGGCAGCGGACATGTTGGCCCGCTGCAGCAGCGTCTGCTTAAGGGTTTGGCCCCAGTGGCGTTTTTCTCTGCCGCGCTGGGGGTCCCAGTGATGGGGGGGCATATTTCCTCCCATACTATAGCTGCACTAAGGCAGCAGGACAGGTTGCCGCGCGGCACTGGCGTTTGGGCAGCCATGCAGGGCCGCGGCGTTACCGCCGCGGTACCGCGTCTTGTGGGTCTGGCGCTGGCTGCTGGTGGTGAGATGGGTCTCTCAGGGGCTGCAGATATCCCTTACCAGCTCCCGCGGCGTTCCGGTGCCGCTCCGGTGGTCGCGCCGTGGCTGCGCGTTCAAATGTAGCCCTGGATGGGGCAGGACCTCCAGCAGCCCGGGCCTGTGTTAGGGGCGGAGCCTAAACGCCGTTTTTGCGGCGTTCGGCGTCCTGGCTTCTCCTGACTGCTGAGGGAGACACAGCGTCTTGGGATGGTAAGTTAACCCCCTGTGGGCCATCCATCCCTGCCCCCGCGCTTTGCAGCCATGTCCCTTTTCAGGGCTAAGTGTTTGAAAGCGCCCGTGCCCAAAACAGTGGCGACTGGCTTCGCCGGCGGCCATTGCCACAGTACAGTGTTGATGGCTAGCCCCGATGCACTCTGTCCCCTTTGTGCTGCTTCGCTCCCATCCACTGCGGGACCCAGTGCCTCCTGTCGGGGGTCGGTGATCCCATAAGGGGCCATGTCCTATCGCTCACTAGCAGTGGCCACCCTGTACAGAGTACCCCAGGTTACGGTTTTGGCCATAGGGCTCATGCCGTCGCTGCTCGCTGCCCAGCCTCGCACCTCCCAGGGTCCAGTGCCCGCCGCAGCCCGTACGGAGTGTTAGCGTAAGAGGGTCAGAGTTCTCTCTGCCTCTTTATCACCCGAGCACTCTCCCATCAGACGGTGGTCGGAGATGGAAGCTCCATGCCTGGATACAGCTTCTTCTGTGGGGACAACTCTGAATCTGACTCTGAGCCAGACAGAGATGATGATGCGGCAGCAGCGCCAGGCCTGGATACGGCCCTTCTGGAGTTTCCCCTGTCCCTGGCTTTGGGCCAGACAGGGTTGATGGTATCACAGCAGCGGTCAGAGCCCTTAGCCAGGAAAGCTCCGGGCCTAGATACGGCCTCTGTTGGAGACTTCCCTATCCCTGGCTTTGGCCAGACAGGGTTGATAATGCGGTAGCAGCGGTCCAAGCCCTTAGCCGGGCTATTGGGGACGGGTGTGAAAGCTCCAGGCCTTGATCGGCCCTTCTGGAGCTCCCCTGCTCTGGTTTTGGGCCAGACAGGTTGATGGAGGCAGCAGCGGGCCGACCCTTAGCCGGGAAAGCTCCGGCCAGATACCCTCTTTTGGGAGACTTCCCTATCCCTGGTTGGCCAGACAGGGTTGATGATGCGGCAGCAGCGGTCCAGCCTTAGCCGGCTATTGGGACGGTTGAAAGCTCCAGGCCTGAATATGGCCCCTTCTGGAGACCCTGTCTCTGCTTGGGCAGCAGGTTTGATGTGTGCAGCAGGTCCGCCCATAGCTGGAAACTCCGGCCTGGATACGGCCTCTGTTGGAGGCTCCCCTGTCTCTGGCTCTGGGGCAGACAGGGTTAATAGGATGACAGCAGTGGTTCAAGCCCTTATCAGAGCTGTCAGAGACTCCCTTCATGTTAAGGGTGAGGATGTCTCAGCCTACAAGGAGGAGGTCTTCCTTAAGGGCGGCAGGTGACAGCGTTTGGTGTTCCCTGCACGCCTGAAATTGAGAACTGTTTGCCAGGAAGTGGAAACATCCGGTCAGGCGTTTGTTTCCTACCAGACGACTTTATTCTCTTTGCCCTTTCCCGGAGGATCAGGTTCATAGTGGTCGGTGGTCCCATCAGGGGACCCCCCAGTCACCCGGCTCAAGTAGTCTATGGCCATCCCTGTCTCGGACGCGGTGGTCCTTGGTGACGGCACAGACAGGCGTCCTCACGGGTTGTTGTAAGTCTGCCTTGGAGGCGGCCGGGGCAGCCCTGCGACCTGCGCTTGCTTCTCCGCAGTTCAGCTTGCATGGTCTGGCCGTAGGAGCTGCAGCAGCGGCTTTCGGCTGGAAGCTTCCACAGGGAGTTGTGGAATCCCGCTTCCCAGTTCTCAGAGTTTCTGCGGCCCCAGTAAGTTCTCGCTGGTGTCAACCCATTTTATGGCTAGAGCGTCGGCCAATGCAATGGCCGTTCGCCGTCCCCTGCAGCTAGAATTTTTGGCGGGGGTTGCAGCCGCCAAGGAGTTATTGGTTGCGCTTCCGCTCGCCTGCGGTAAGCGGTTTTTCTGGGAGGCCACAGAGGGTCGTAGTATGCTCCCCCCTCAGGGCCAGCCGGTGCAGCGGCATTCACGTGACTGTCTCTCAGAACGCGCAAGCGCCTTTTGCCCAACTAGCGCTTGGGCTGAGGAGCCGGCCCCCACCCGAGATTCCTTTTTGGGGTGGGGGCATTTCCTCCAGTTCCAGGGATCTGGCAGGTTCAGGTCAGTGGTACCTGGTTTTGCTGGGTCGCCACTTCAGGACTCACTTTGTTTGGCTTCCCCAGCACGGTTGCAGCAGCCTCCGCGGCGCTGGCTTGGGCGTCTGTGTCCCTCTGGCAATCCGCACTCTCCTCCGGCGAGGAGGGCTTATGCCGGCCTCCGAGTCTGAGCGTGCTGTCAGGGATATTATTCAAATCCCTTTAGGATTCGCATGAAGGGCAGCTCACTAGGGCCAATGTCGGTCCTTAAAGTGGTATGCGTTTGGGCCCAGTTGCCACTGGAGTCGCTCTGGTCAGCGGTAGCCTCTCAGGAGCGCAGAGAGTTTTTTTCAGCTGCTAGGGACATCAGGTTGTTTTCTGTCCCTATGTCCAAGGTCTATCAACGGTCCTGTGTGTTCACAGTAGGCTCCCGTCATTGCTGCACCAAGGGTCCTCATGTAGCTCTTGTCAGGGGGTTGATCCCACCTCAAATGCGCCTGCCGGGTCAGCGTCAGGGTTCCCTGAAGTTGCAGCACGCTTCGGCTGGATGGTTAATTTGCAGCAATCCCGGTCTGATTCCATCACTAGGGATGGAACGTCGAGGGATGACTTATGCTCAATCAGGTTCCAGAGGGTTCTCTCCCGTCTGGAAGCTGCAGGCACTTAGTCGTGCCCCTATCTCTGTATCGCACCGGGCATATTCTTTAGTGTTGCATGTGAGGGTTTGGCAGCTTGAGGACCGCCTCCGAGGCGTGGTCCTTTGCGCAGCTCCTTTGGTCACTCCCTGCAGCGGGCAATCCTGCCTCAGTGACGCAGGTCTCCATTGTCCTTGGTCTCAGTAGTGCACCTGCCATCCCAGGCTCGCCTCGATCTGGGCTGGTGGCTAGCCGTCCCGGTATGACATCAGGGGAGGTAATTTCTGTCCCCGCAATGGCTGGTCATCACCACAAATGCCAGCGTTTCGGTGTGGGGCCCCGCTCCCGGACGACGCAGGGTCTCTAGTCACCTGGGGAAGCCAGTCGTCAGATCTCTGTGCTGGAAGCCCAAACGTTTTCCTTAAGCGGCGCTCTCGCATTGGGTTCCCCTCTCATCCGGGGGCACCCAGTTCGGGTTCGGTCCAACAACGCCACGATTGTGGCATATCTGAATTCTTCAGGGTGGTCCCAGAGGCCGAGCAGTTCTCTCTGATGACTATGAAGGTTCTTCGCTGACAGAGCAGCGGTACCACCCTGGTCGACAACTCCCCTTCCAGGGGTGGAAAACCAGCTTGGCCAATCATCTGGCGGAAGTGCTTCGCCTTCCTTGCCGGAGGTGAGGTACGTGAGACGCCGACATGGTGGTGTCTCGTCTCAATCCCTAGCGCCCGAGTTATATGGCCAGGGCCAGGAATCCCTGGTCGCTGACAGTGGACTTGCTGGTCCTGCCTTGGGGCAGGTTGGTCTATCCCTTCTTTTTTAACCCTGGGCCCTTCTTCCTCGAGACCTCAAGTGCCTCGAGTCCGAGAGGATACCAGCTGTGCCCTCCACCTTAGGATTAGGGCCACAGGTCGGGGTACGCGGAACTCTGGCCCAATTGGCAAATGGTTCCTGACCGTTTTTTCTTTATACCCAGGCCTTCTGTCGCAGGGCCCTCTGCTCCAATCCACGGTACGGCGGTTGCAGTTTCACAGCAGGGCTGTTGCGACTGCAACCCTAGATCACCTGGGTCTGTTGCCCAGAATCTTTCACCCTTTGGCTCCAAGGGTGCCGTTTTTCCACAGTCAGGCCGGGAGCTCGGGCTCGCCCTTTCCCACTTGAAAGGGCAGAGTTCGGTTCGCCAATTCTGTGCAGCGCAAGCTGGCCCCCGCTCACGGGTTAAGGTTTCTATTGCAGGGGGTCATGCGGTTGGTCCCTCGGGTTCGTAGGCCTATCGAACCGTGGGATGCAATGCCTGTTCGGGAAAACAGACAGTCTGCACCTTCCGGGCCTCCACGGGAAGTCTCCCTGTGTTTACTTTTATGGAAGGTGGCCTTCTGGGTGGCCATCACTTCTAGCCACCAAGTGACTGTATGGGCAGCTCTATCTGCCGGCCCCTGTTCTGGGGTCTGCGGAAGGACAAGGATACTCTGTGTCTTGTTCCGTTACGTTCCCTAGGATGGTTTCATCGTTTCATATCGATGAAGACCTAGTTCTGTCCTCTTTTGCCCCTCGTCCTCTCATCTTTGAGGACGATTGTTACGTTGGGTAGGCATGGTCAGGGCCGTTCGGTTCTACCTCTCTTTTTCGGATCCTTTAGGTACGCGCAGTCCTCTTGGGTCAGCCCTGAGGGTCCTTGCAGGGGTTGGCGTCCTCTAGGCCGCCGATTCCAGACGGATCTGGTCCATAGTTACGCAGGTCACGGCTCGCTCCCGGTTGGGGCCGCCTGGTTGGTTCGGCTTCAAGCCTCGGCTTTTGCAGATTTGCAAAGCTGTCACCTGGGCTTCGGCCCATACTCCGTCTAAGTTCTACCCGACTCATGCCTTGGCCTCGGCTGCTGCAGCTCTCGGCCGTAAGGTACTTCAGGTAGCAGTGGGCTGATGCTTGTCACTGCTGATGAAGTTTTCTAGTTGCCCACCCTCTGGGACTGCTTTTGGACATCCCATGGTGCTGTGTCCCCCAATGAATTGGACGAGAAAAGGATTTTACGGTAAGTACAAAAATCCCATTATTGTTTAAGTCCCCTTTTTTTTTTTTTTTTTTTTGGTTGTTTTAAAAAAAAAAAAAAAATCTTATCACTTTCAACATATTTTAATAATGCTTAAGTCCTGCAGTTTTCACTTTGGCCACTGGGCCTTGTTTGCACTGCTTTAACAGCAGTCAGAGAGATACTTTATAGTAGCTTCATGCACATAGGAGTCTTAAGACTGACTCGGTCCCATTGACTTCCATAGGAGAGTTTTCTAGTCCTGCTCTGTGACCTGGGAAGAAGGCAGTGTGCAGGGAGGTGAAAGGGTGAACTGTGACTATCTCCGCTTGTGATTGGTGGATCCTGTGTTATCTATTCACACTGATGTCTCCTTTCAGTTTGACATTACTTGTGTTAATAATGAGCAGACAACTGAGAATCTTTCTGTACAGAACAGGAAGTGTCAGACCATTATTAGGCTTAGTGGCCAAAGTGAAAACTTTAAGAATTATTAAAAAATATTGAAAGTGATATGGAACATTAAAAAGAAATATAACCAAAAATTCTTAAAAAATGTGTTTAACATAAAAACGTGAGTTAAAGAATAAAAAAAAAATCACAGATTGATATAGATTAGGAGCTGTTGAGCAGGAGCTGCTGAAATACACGTCTGCTCTCCTTCACTCTTAATTCAGAGCATAAAATTGACCAACTGACTGCTCTTATCTTAAAACAATCCTAAGTCAATACGCTCTTAAGTCAAGGTACCACTGTATTTACCTTAACTTTCATGTTCAAAGCTAATCAGTGTGGGGAGGAAACTCCTTCAACTCATTATATATCTCGTGGCTTAATCCAAAGGAAATTACGTGTTTCTATCTTTCATTTACAGTCCAATCATTATAAAAGTTTAAATGCAATGGCCAAGGATATTGATCTACTTGCAAAGAATGCCAAGACCTATAACGAACCAGGGTCCCAGGTTTTTAAGGTGAGTGAATGGATTTCCCTTGGATTTCTCAACCTTACTGAGCCTTATTTTGGATTTAATACTTTTGCATGTTTTAAGAATTTTAATATATTTTGATTTTTTTTTTTTGTTTTCATTAGGATGCCAACACCATAAAGAAACTGTTTGCACTTAAAAAGTCTGAACTTGACTGCACAGAATACTCCAAATCAAGTCTCCGCAGCAGGTGGGAGCCCAGGAATTATTACTTATTTTAGTACTATGATATTAAGTCCATTAAATGCAATCATTAAAAAGAACATGGATCAAAGGAATGGGAGGAATTAAATCGTTGTCTCACCTTTTAGGCCGGGTTCAGAGATTGCTTTTTTGAACACACCAAAACCGCATGCAGCAATATAATATGAATGTGTTCTCCAAAAAAAAAGTGTGCATTTTTAAATTTACTTTAGCATGATAAGAATTTTTACTATGTTCCACATTGGAGTTAATTTATAAAAATACATGCGTGTTACTGCGTGCGATTTTTGTGGCAGGTGAAAAAGGCATCTCAGCTGCAACAAAAACGTGAGGTGAAACCCAGCTTTATTGCATGTGACTTTTCCTACAGATATATTGTTTTTGCTGTTTGATTTCAAACCAACTGCTTAGAGTCTACTGCCAATAATTAGAATAAGGTTGGGTTCACACTTTGGGCCACATGTATGAAAACTTTTTGGTCTAAAACTCACTTTTTTGCCCATAGGTTACTATGGGCAAAAAAGTGAGTGTTAGACCTAAATAGTTTTCATACATCTGGCCCTTTTGTTTTGTTTTTTTGTTAACATAATTTTTATTAAATTTTACAATAACAAAAACATATAATAACTGTCCAATAGATGAGATACCACTTGATACACAAAGAAATACTATAAGGCACCATTAGTACAAATAAGAAAAGTACTAAGCAACGAAAGTACAAAATAGCACTAATGATATCCTTCGGCATCATAATAATAAGGATGAAGCAAAAGACGGCTCCATCTTCACTAAAGAAAGGAAACAAAAAATAATAAAAAAGTAAACTCCTGCCTCCAAAAAAAACAAAAAAAAAAACAACACAGAACATTGGAACCAATACGCAGTTATGTATAAGAGACATAATCACATACACCTATGTAATCAAGTAAGATATGGGATAAAAAGTGAAAAAAAATACTGTGCTGATACAATGCTGTGAGATTGTCACGCGGCTCTCGGCCCACAACACCCGAGGGAGAGAAATAGATAGAGGACAAATTCACCCCCAACTCTGACGCACAGTTACCAAGGGAGTATCCAGGGCACGGTGTCAGGATATGGCTGAGGTAAAGCTCCCATGTTATGGGATACAGACATCCAAAGCCCCCAGAGCGCCTGCTAGTCGAGAGGAGAGATACCAGGAGGTGTAAACAAAAGGCTGCATGATCTCCTTGATCTCCTGGGGGGTGTAAAAGTTACCTATGAACTCCTGCCATTTCTTGAAAAATTTAGAGCATTGGGTTTCCTTAGTCCTGATGATGTCGATTCTGTCCATTTCGAGATGATGTTTGACCACCTGGATCACTTCCTGCAATGTAGGGGCAGTTGGTTCCAACCATTTGGCCAGGAGGCTTTTTTTTAGCAGCTAATAAAAATATATGCAGGATTGAGTGGTTCCTAAAATGTTGTGGTAAATTATGGAACAGGAGCTGTGTTGGTTCTAAAGTTAAATGACACCGAAACTTAAAATTCAGAGTTTGTATGACTGTCTCCCAGAACTTCATGGTTTCCACACAGGTCCATATACTATGGACAAAATCCGTGCGGGGGGGTGCCACACTTGAGGCAGGACGTCGAACGGTCTGGACAAGCTGGATGGGGGGGGGAATATTAAAGCCATAAATTGTGGAATGGGCAATTCTAAAGAACGTGTCCCTCCACTTCTCATTAACTATACAGTTATGGATCTTTAGCCATCCCTGGAGAATTGTAGTAGAGATTTCCTGGTTAGGGTAGACCTTCTCCCACTTAGCAAAAATCCTGCAAGTTCCCTCGGCTTCTGAACCCCTACGAAGACCAGCATATAGCGCTGATAGAGAGTGGTCTGTTGAAGAAGTAGGGCCAATGACATTATCAAAAGCATTCAATTGAAAATGAGACGGCCTCATGTCCTTCTATAAAAACTCACTAGTTGGGAGTAAGCCAAAAAAAATGCGATGGTGGCAAGGTATATTTTTGAGATAATTCTGGTGGTTATCAAGGCCGGATTTGAATTCTGGGTGTCCATAGATAGGAAGGTATCTACTGGTCTGGTAGGGCAGAGAAATGGCCCTTTTGTTTTATGCTTCCTTGCAGGGCATCTATGGTACTTTGACGTATATTGCTGCAGTCATAGAGAACCATAGAGCAAACGTAGTCTGCTTTGAACTAAGTATATTCTGTTTGCCAAACCTACTTTCTTTTTGTGCCAGACGTTTTTTTTTGGCATCCAGACGAATTCCTGTAATGGAACAAAAAATGAAGTCTAAACCTGGCGTAATAAGCAGCACAGGGCATGCTGAGAAGTATACATGCCCTGTGCTAGAAAAAGAGTGAAGAGGTCGGGCGATGCCTGAGTATATTTGAATGTAAGCTTTTGAAAGTACGAGCTCTCTTAGTCAGTCATGTTATTATACAAGCAACTGAAAATCTACAGATTTTTACACGTACCAAACAGCTGAGTTCAAAGTATATTAAAAACTTTAAAATTAACATTGTAAAGTAAAGATCTCTGTCCAGTGTGTAAAAGTCTGAATTTTCATTTTCTAATGGCGAGAGATGGTACTCTCGAAAGCTTACCATCAAATGTACCTGTCTCTAAAAGGTGATTTCTTAAAGGAGTTGTCTCACTACAAGGATTGCTTTTTATTTTAAAGATTTTGCAAAAACATGTCACTTTGCAATATGTGTCCATTAACAGTGTCCTACCTATTCTGAGATATCCCCTCTTGTATGGGCTGCATCACCTCCTCAGGTTGCTATAGTTACAGACCTGTTTGATCTCTCATGATAGGCTGCCAGCACTGGTTGCTATGGCTACAGACCTGGCTTCTACTGCAGCCTAGTAGAAGCCAGTAAACACGCCCCTGAATTAAAAATGAAACCAAGAACACAGGAATGAGGTAAGATGAATCAATGTAGTGAAACAACCCCTTTAACATTTCAACTGCTTTCTATGGCTAACAGTACAACATTGTACTACTGTGTGCTGTGCTAGTGATGAGTGATTCATATTGAGCAGCTGCTCTCTGCAAGGGTGTGTGCTACCATTTTCATTTAGTGATTATT
The DNA here is from genome assembly GCA_025379985.1 of Phyllomedusa bahiana. NCBI lineage: Eukaryota > Metazoa > Chordata > Amphibia > Anura > Hylidae > Phyllomedusa > Phyllomedusa bahiana. The sequence continues at coordinate 119,482 of JAODAL010004862.1, forward strand.
TTGTAAATAGTCCATAGCACCCAATTGTTATTTAGTCTTAAAAGGACCAATTAAAAAGATGCTACACTTCATATCCTCCGAGTCTAATGCTCCCAATGGAATGTTCTGACTGACTGACGTATTATTACACTTTTAGGAACAAGCGGCCAGCACAAGGAGACCGATTGTCTGCTATCACAATGGCGCTCCAGTACGGCTCGGAGAGTGAGGAGGATGCTTCTCTAAATGGTAACTTACAAGTACAGTACAGTGTGTGATTTCAGTCTTATAGGTCTTTGAACACCACCGTAACCATTTATTGACCACACTTCCAGCAGATCTTGTCACATACAATTATCGGCAGGATTTTTTATTTCATTGCTCATATGGCAATGTATACTTCAGTTCATAATACCGTACTGGACCTTAGTGTGCAATGTGTGGCCTTTATAGTTATGAGTGGTGTGCTAAATACACTGAAGACTAGAGCGTCTAGAGGAAAACTGCTCCTTATCTAGAAAGAACACTAATTTCAGTTTGCCTATGAGGGATGCAACAGTGAAATGTGAGAAGTAGTGTTCCTTCTGGGTGTCAGTGAAGTCTGTGGCTATATGGCAGCTGCTTTCCCCGGACATCAGAATCTCCTCAATTTGCTCTTTCTGTTAATTCTATCTTTAGTCACCTGTAATGAACAACAAAAGTTTTGAATGTTCTGTGTTGAGAACTGTTGAACCACAAGAGATATTGCAAATCTTATTGCAGCAATGGATTTCTGAGACACTTTTGATGTATTACATGACTACCTTCCCATTGGATTTCAACATGGCGTCCATGTTGCGGACATATCCTAGAAGATAGGTCCCCCTCAGCCATTACTTGCTGGAGTATTCAGAGATGTCATCTTCTCTTTCGTTTCTAAAATAAAAGGATATCCTGGAACTTTTGATTTGTCCTACACATATTGCGGACATTATATTTGGACAAGAACTCTGGATTCATTTTCTGTTAGGCTATGTTCACATGGCGTCTTTTAGACCGTAATTCGGGGCGTAATTGCGCTACAATACGCTTCGAATTACAACCTGTAATTAGAGTAATCATAGCTCTCATAGAGCTGCGTATTGAACCTCAGGGGAAGGAAGTGACATGTCACTTCGTTCTGCCGTATACGCGGCAGGGATAATGAAAGAGAATAGGGCTGGCCCCCCTGCGCTTTAAAAGAACGCGCTAAGCAGCACGTTCTTCTAAACACACGGCGTCTTGCGGTGTGCACAGGTACACGCCGCGAGACACCATGTGAACATACCCTTACAGTCACTCCTGGTACGGGCTGTTTGCTAATCTAATATCTATATATATATACTATATACATACAGGCAGTCCCCGACTTGCATCGTTCCAACTTACATACGTCCCCTAGTTACAAACGGAGACTTATGGGGCATGGCTGACACTCACACTGAGTCACGCCCCATGATAACCAAGTGCCAGCATGCCACAGCTGCACATGAGATAGAGAACATTAGGTGAAAACTTCTAAAAAAAAGGACACAGACAGCAAAACTGTTCCCTGCACTATCCAAAACTAAAAAAAATTTCTTTGCGGGAATTACATTTAATAAATAGACCTGTTCCGACTTACACACAATTTGAACTTAAGAACAAACCTACAGTCCCTATCCCATTTGTAACCCGGGGACTGTGTGTGTGTGTGTGTGCGCGCGTGCGTGCGTGCGTGCGTACACTCACCGGCCACTTTATTAGGTACACCATGCTAGTAACGGGTTGGACCCCCTTTTGCCTTCAGAACTGCCTCAATTCTTCGTGGCATAGATTCCACAAGGTGTTGCAACGATGCTCAATTGGTACCAAGGGGCCCAAAGAGTGCCAAGAAAATATTCCCCACACCATGACACCACCAGCCTGAACCGTTGATACAAGGCAGGATGGATCCATGCTTTCATGTTGTTGACGCCAAATTCTGACCCTACCATCCGAATGTCGCAGCAGAAATCGAGACTCATCAGACCAGGCAACGTTTTTCCAATCTTCTACTGTCCAATTTCGATGAGCTTGGGCAAATTGGAGCCTCAGTTTCCTGTTCTTAGCTGAAAGGAGTGGCACCGCGTGTGGTCTCTGCTGCTGTAGCCCATCTGCCTCAAAGTTGGCCGTACTGTGCGTTCAGAGATGCTCTTCTGCCTACCTTGGTTGTAACGGGTGGCTATTTGAGTCACTGTTGCCTTTCTATCAGCTCGAACCAGTCTGCCCATTCTCCTTTGACCTCTGGCATCAACAAGGCATTTCCGACCCACAGGACTGCCGCTCACTGGATGTTTTTTCTTTTTCGGACCATTCTCTGTAAACCCTAGAGATGGTTGTGCGTGAAAATCCCAGGAGATCAGCAGTTTCTGAAATACTCAGACCAGCCCTTCTGGCACCATCAACCATGCCACGTTCAAAGGCACTCAAATCACCTTTCTTCCCCATACTGATGCTCGGTTTGAACTGCAGGAGATTGTCTTGACCATGTCTACATGCCTAAATGCACTGAGTTGCCGCCATGTGATTGGCTGATTAGAAATTAAGTGTTAACGAGCAGTTGGACAGGTGTACCTAATAAAGTGGCCGGTGAGTGTGTATATATATATATATATATATATATATATATATATATGCTTTAGCGAATCCTGTGTTGGTTTGTAACCTCGACTATCTCTGTCATATTAGTGTGCATGTTCCACCGCTGCTCCATTCAAAGCCATATTTGCTCCTCGAGCATGGTGAGGATGGACAAGGAGTCGGGGACCCCGTTTTAGTGATTGGTGGGGGTCCCAGCAATTAGACCTTTATCACATATCCTATGCACAGGGGATAAATGTCTTTCATGGTACAACCCTTTTAACGTTTGCTGTCTCTTCTCTCTGCATTTAATAAGAGTAATAACTTGAAATCTGTGTTTTTTGTAGCAGCAGCATCTATCCGCTATGAGGAAGGAGAGTCTGAAGGAGAAAGCATTACCTCATTCATGGATATATCTAGCCCATTATATCAGCTTTATGAGACTGTAAGGTCTTGTCGGAATAACCAGGGTCAACTGATAGCTGAACCCTTTTTCCATCTCCCGTCAAAGAAGAAATATCCAGATTATTTCCAGCAAATCAAGAATCCCATTTCTCTACAGCAGATTAGGTAAATACTAGGTTCCCTTTATCGGTTTTGAAATCCATGTAACAATAAACTAAATTCTATAGTATATGCGGCTTAACTTCATGATTCTCTGTGTGGATGCCAGCAACATAATGAGCATTAAATCTCACTGTACATCACCTCTTTCAGTGTGTCTTGATGGCCTTGGAGCATGATGTACTTGGATATACACCACTGATGGGGAATTGATCTTGGCTTTATTGATTGTCAGCTGCTCCAATGATAAGATGTTTTTAAAGGGGTTTTCTAGGTTGATATTTTTAAATAAAGTGGTGATGGTACTACAAGAAAATAAAAAATTAAGTCATACTTCCCTCCCCACTCACCTCCATTCCAGCACTGCTGGTGCTTTAGCATGGTCTTCTGTGCCACCATTGCAGCAACTAATTGGATGCAGTGATCACCTGACATCAGGAGGCGATTGTCCGAACAGTGTTGTCAGACAATGGCATGTGAATCCTGTTGTGGTGACGCTCCTACCGGAAGTAGAGCAACAAAAGTGCAGAGGCGATTGGGGAAGTTAGTATGGCTTTTTATTTTCTTGTAGCAGCACCACCACCGTTAATATTCTTTATTATGTTATCTAACATGTAGTACTGCAATGTACTGTAGAGAGGCGCTACTAGACTGACAATCACTGCATGCACTTCACTAATACATGTAAGAGCAGTACAGCAGTAATCGCTTATCCAAAAGCTATAAATACTTCAAGATTTCATTCAAGGGTTAAACTGTTGAGCAGTAGCAGCTATTTATGAGAGCCACTGACTAATTCCCAAGTTCTAAATGAATGTGCTGGTCGGACGGGGCAGTGTGCGGTGACTGTAGGTGCTGAATGACTCAAGTATTGAAGAGCCAATAGAGGTGCTCATTTGCTTAACCTCGACACATTTACTACTAAAATGAGCTCCCAGGGATAGACTTCAAAAGAATGCATCATCAGAAAATAACATTTTGCTTAATTCGTATTTAACATAAAAACTGATTTTTTTTATAATTTGTTTTTTATTTCCCATTTGCCTATCAATATTTTTTCTAAATTCTTTAGTTTTCCCTATGGTCACTAAGCCTTATAATAGTCTGACACTTTCTGTTCTGTAGAGAAAACTTTTCAGCAGTGCCCTCATTATCAGCACAGGCAGGAGTACACTGAAGGGTTACACCGATGTGTATAGATATCACAGGATACACCATTTGCAACAGGAGGTAGTCACAGCTCCCCCTCCCTGTACAGTGACTTCTTCCCAGAACACAGAGCATGCCCAGATAATTCTCCTATAGACTTTAATGGGTCCCCTTCTGTTCACAGGATCCTATGTCCATGAAGCTGCTCTAAAGTATCTTTCTAAATGCTGTTAAAAGCAGCTCAGGCAAGATGGCCGCTCCCATAATTTTATACAGACAACAGAATTAAAAAAAAAAAAATCTAGGATTTATTCGACTAACAAGCTTGCCTTAGACTTACATAGGCCACGTTCAATATTTGAAACGTGGTGTTTCCTGGAGTCCTTGGGGAAGCGCACACTCTCAAGAATATACGGGATGCTGCTCTCTGTAGACGTGAACAAATTCCCCTTTCAAAAGACCTGGGAGACGGAATTGGGAGGGGAGCTCTCGGCAGAGGGGTGGGAGAGGTCTTTCTTTCTTGCCCATAAATCGTCCATTTCTATTAAAGCCCAGGAATTAAACTATAAATTAATCACACGTTGGTACAGGGTTCCAGCTCTTCTTCACTCCATTTACCCTGCGGTTACCAACACCTGCTGGCACTGTAAGACAGAGGTGGGAACTCTACTACATATCTGGTGGAGCTGTCCTGTACTTCAACCCTTCTGGAGGTCGGTTCTGGACCTTATCCATATTATTACGGGGGTCAGGATACAAAATGATCCGGCTGCCCTGTTTCTTTTTGATATCCCCCTGCCAACGGCCTCTCTCAGGACTCACCTCCTCCGGTTCCTGGTCCTGGCGGCAAAATTGGTCATACCCCGACTTTGGCTGTCTACCTCCAGCCCATCCATATTCTCCTGGTTCCGAGAAATTCACACGCTGCAGCGCATGGAGGAGTTCTATGCAAACTCTCGTTCTCTTACTATGAAACATCTGCAGACTTGGGAGGAGTGGCTGGCCTTTTGCCGCACGGATCAGTACCGTACCGCTGGATAATCGTCACCATGTAGATACCGGTTTGGATGGGCAGCTCTTGTTTTGGGGGCGGGTGGGGGACTGACCGGAGAACCTGTTTTATTTTTCTGTTTTTGTTGTTCTTGTAAAAGGATTGCGACTCTGTGCAGGATGTTAGCGTAAGGCCCGTTCACACGGCTTATTCACGCAGGATCTGCGAGCCGGATTACGCTCGCAATTCCGGCTTGAATAAGGGGCGGGTGCAGGGGCGGTGCGGGGGCACGGCCCGCCGGCCCCATAGACTGCCATTATCCACGGCGCGTATTGCGCCTGGATAATGTGCATGTCACTTTCTCCCGCCGGCGGTATTCGCCGAGCGGCTAGGAGCGACGGAATCCACTGTTCTCATAGAGAACAGTGGATTACCGTAATTACTCCGACGGATTGGCGCCGTACTGAAGCGCAAATCCGGTGCCGAGTAAGGCGCCAATCCGTGGCGAAATAAGCCGTGTGAACATGGCCTAAGTCTTTGAGTGGATAGGAGGCGATCAGGCCTTCTGAGATTTTCCCCTGCATACAATGTTATCATAGCCCTGTCCGACCCGTATTCTAATTAGTAGACGGTAACGCTAGCTTTACATCGTGCCAAGACACACTTGTCGTTAAGCCTTATCTGTATTTTGACCTTGTAACGATCATTTAGTAATCTGGTTTCTAATGTGTTATGTGTATTATCTGTCTACATACCGAATTTAATACGTGTTACAATTTAATCTTTTTCTCAATAAAATCCGTGTTGAATGAGAAAAAATAAAAAATCTAGAAAACCTAAAAGATTAGTAGGAAAATGTAACTCTTGAAGACCATATGATCAGTTCACACTATGCATACCTTGCACCGATTTCACGGCAGACTAAGACCATGGTTGATATCCGTTGTAGAATACAGAAAGCAAAAGCCAGATAGATCCTGCAGTAAATGTAAAAGGAGTGTTCCCATCTGGGGTAATAGGATCTAGCAGCTTTCTGCTGTGGAGAATGGAGAGATGACCGTGCATACACAGCTGTCTACATTTCCATGGGAGTTATGAGTATATCTGAGTGAATCCCCATAGAATTAATGGACGGAGTCACCTCTCCGTTCTCTGTACCAGAAAGCTGTTCCCCAAGATAGAAATACATCTTGATTTTTTACAGCATGCCTTCAGATCTTTTCAGGTTTTCAGTTTCTGTAATGTGTGAATGTATTCTGTTTCTGTTCAGCACAGATTCCCCATATTTTTCTTTTATGATGTGTATTACAGCAATTACTTGGTTTAAAATGTCTTTCTTCTGTTTGTGCAGAACCAAGCTAAAGAGCCAAGACTATGACAGTCTGGACCAGCTGGAGGCAGATTTAAATGTGATGTTTGAAAATGCGAAGCGATATAATGTCCCAAATTCTGCCATTTACAAACGGGTCTTTAAACTGCAGCAGCTAATGCAGGTAAGGTCTCTAGTAGTATTATTATTATGTATTTTAGAGCGCCATTGATTCCAGGGCGCTGTAGATTCAAGGGGGTTACATACATAATATAAGTCAAACAAGTACAATGGTGACAATCAACTGGTACAGAGGGAAAGAGGACCCTGCCCACGAGGGCTTACAATCTACAAGGAAGGGGGAAAGAGACATGAGGTGAGGGGCAGTCATGTTTGTGGGGTGAAGTAGTGACAACGGGGTTATTGTAGGTTATAGGTAATCCTGAAGAGATGGGTTTTCAGGTTGCTTTTGAAGCTAGTGAAAGTTGAGGAGAGGCTGATGTGTTGGGCAGTTAGTTCTAAAGAATGGGGGAAGCACGGGAGAAATCTTGGAGACGCTTGTGTGAGGATCTGACTAGAGGAGAGAAGAGTAGAAGGTCTAAGGCTAGGTTCACACGGTGTATTTGCAGGGCGTAATTACGCCCCGCGATTACGCCGTGTGGTCGGGGTGGTCGCCGACCCAGAGATTTGTATTACCAGTGGCGCGTATACGGCGCTAGTAATTCACATGTCACTTATCTTCCCGCCCGGCGGATTCGCCGAGCAAGGAGAGGAGACGTAATCCATAGTTCTCTATGAGAACTGTGGTTTACCGTAATGACTGGGACGGTTTTAGCCCGTAATTTGCGCACTCCGGCGCGTAATTACGGACTGAAATACGTCCAGTTTTAAGCCGTGTGAACATGGCCTTAGTGGTAGCGCATGATTCTTAAAGTGGCCATGCACATTAGATAAAAGCAGGTTGATGGTTGGATAATCATTGAAGGAATGAGTTGTCTGGGGCACAATCATTTCACATATACATTTTAATCCATGTTGGCTGTTAGTCGTTTACACCGGCCGTACAATTTCAGTGACACCAGGAGGTGGAAAAACAATTGATCTCGGAGAATGTGGATTCCCAAAATATTGGTCATGGATGAAAGATCTTTCTTACGAAAATTTAAAACGGATCAAGCTTCTTTTCAGATAATGACAGTGGTTCATCAGTTGGTTTAAACAGTCGTTCATTGTTAACTCTTAGGCCCTTTTCACACGGCTTATTCAAGCCGTAATTGCAGGCCGGATCCCGCCCGCAATACGACTTGAATAATGGGGGGGGGCCGGGGCGGGGGAGTGCCTCCGGGCCCCTTTTGAAATTGCTTATTCATGGGCGTACACCCGTAAAAAATGTGCTGTACTTTCTCCCCCCCCCCCCCCCCGCGGGGATTCGCCGAGGGGGAGGAGCGACGGAATCCACTGTTCCTATGAGAGCAGTGGATTACCGTAATGACGGGGACGGATTGGAGCGTACTGCAGCGCAAATCGGCGGCGCAGGCGGGGTCCAATCCTTTTTTTTTTTTTCCCCCAAATCCGTAAAAGGTGAACATGGCCTTACCCGACAAAAGGTCACTGTGGTTGACATGGTCTTTGTTCATCAGCTGTCTGATGTGTACTTCTATTACCACATGTATGAAAACTGTCTAGGTCTAAGACTTTCTTTGTTGCCCATAAAAAACCCCAATTGAGCCCCCTTTTTGATTTCATGTATGCTCTGAAAAAAATAAAGGGGTGCTCTGATGGTTGCTATGGGCAGCAAGAAAAATTTACACCTAGCTTTTTTTATAATTGTCCCCCTTGTTTTAAGAAATTTGTAAAGGGTTGCAGGGCATCTCATTTATTTGGGCCTGTTATAAGTGAAAAGATCACGCTAGCAACTTACCCTCCATCGGCTACCTACATCTACATACCTGCTGGCATGTATTCACGCGTATACTGGTTTGTACCCCATAGAGTCAATTGTGCCACTTTTGCTCTGTTTTTGGCTGTATGTTCTTTCTTTGTGTGATAGAATAACATGGTGGCTAGCAGACATTCAGACGTATACAGAAATTGGAGGGCAAGTTCCTAGTGTGAATTTACTCTGAGGCCTGATATTCGCCAAGATACGGCACAGTTCAGTATAACAAATCTACAATGTATACACGTTTCCAGAGCTGAACCTGAATAACTATAAATGACAATAATAAAAGAGAACTGAAGCAGCACCACAATAAATAAAATAAAAAATTGGTGATTTATTAAACCAAGACCCTACAAGCGATGTTTCAGGACCATTTTAATACAAAGCTGTCAATGCTTTAGCACACACATATAGATAGGCGCACGCAGAGACACACTCTTGTCCCTCAACATACAATATTAATTGGTTCAGGGACATCCATTGCATGTTGAAACCGTAACTCAAAATGTGACACCCAAGATGATGCAAAATGGAGATTAAAGAAAATGAAGCAGATAAATAATACAGAGAAAGCAAGTCATCAGAAAACATCAAGACTGCTGGAAATAAAAATCACTTTCTCCCTTGAGGAAGGAGCTTTTTTTGGGTCAAGTAGTTCTCAAAATTTTACCAGAGGATGTCCCAAACGTCCTGAGGTCGCGAAAACTCTAAAGAGAGTTCGTGCGATCGGCGCGTTATGTAGCTGTATATTACAGCTGCATCCCGCTGCGTGGGCCCCCACCCAATCGCTCCCGGGGGGAAGGGAGGGGGGCTTTGGGGGTGGTGGTGGGGGGGGTTAACCCCTTAATTATCGCAAGGAGACGCAGGAGGAGATCGCTTCTCCTGCGCCTCTGTCGCCTCTGCTTTGGCTCCAGACAGCAACAGAAGGATTAAATCCCTTGGGGGTTGTCGTGACGACACATCCGGCCTGCCGGGGGAAATCCCCCGGCATGTGACTGCAGTTTCCATGGGAAAACCATACACAGCAACAAGCTGTTTAGTGATTCCCCTTTTTAAGGGGGGGAAATCAAAAGACACTCTTCAAATCCCCGTGGGGAAAAGTAAAAAAAAAAAAAAATGGAAAAAAAAAAGTAAAACCAAAACAAAAATAAAATAAAGTACACCGCCCTTTCCCCCCCTTTACAAACGCCAATCGCCCCCCAAAAATAAAGTACCCATATTTATTTACCCGTACGGTAAACACCGTAAAAAAAAAACAATCACAGAATTAAGATTTTTGTTCATCCCGCAGCACATAAAATGGAATAAAAAGCGATCAAAAACTCCTATAAACGCCATTTTTTTACCAATTAAAAACATCATTTACCCGCAAAAAAAAAAAAGCCTGTATACAGAAAAAAAAAAAGTTATGGTCTCAAAAGATAGAATGCAAAAATATTTTTTTTCACACTAAAAACATTTTTTTATTTTTTTTTTTTTTATTTTTTTTTTTTAAAGTGCCAACATAAAAAAAAAACTTGAATTGGGTTCGCCGAAATGTATCGCCCCACAGAGTAAAAAAAATTTCATGGTAATGCACGGTGAACGCGATAAAAATAAAAATAAATAAAATACTAGAATTGGGTATTTTTTCCCCCCTGTTTTCCAAAAAAAATTGATTTAAAACTGTCAAAAAGTCTTGTCCCCCCAAAAATTTAAAAACCCAAAAAAAATCAATCACCCCGCCAAAAAAGAAGTGTACACAGCTCCGAAACAGAAAAATTTAAAAAAAAGTTAGGGCCTGGACTATGGTGAGCAAAAATGTGTTTTCCTGGGTGAATAAAAATTGTTTCTATTGTATAAAAGCATAAAAAATATACAAAATTGGGATCACTGTAATCGTATCGCCCGCTGAGTAAAACAGCATGTCTATATAACGCAGATTTGCCCGCTTAAAAAATAAAAAAAAAAAACCCATTCAGGATTGCTGTATTTTTTTTCAAAATCCCTCAAAAAAAACCTTAATAAAAGTGAACAAAGCATCATATGCATCCTAAATGGTACCAATAAAAGCATAATTCACCCCGCAAAAAAAAAGGGCCCCTCCCCAAGCTCCCCCAATAGCAAAGAAAAAAGTTTGGCTGTCAAAATAGGACAACATAAAAACGATTTTTTATAAAAACCCCTTTCTATTGTTATAAGAAAAAAAACTAAAAAACTTTTTTAAAATCTATTTCATTGAAACTTTTACCGACCCCATAGAAATGTTTTTTGTCATTTACACTGCACGGTGAACCTTAAAATTGAAACCCAAAAAACAATGAGGGGAACTGCGTTTCCCCCCCCTTTTTTCATGGCCCAATGCTAAAAACAAAAAAACTAGGGAACACCTGTCCCCCCAAAAAATGCACTACACCCCAAAAGAGACCATGAGGGGTTTTTGAATCAAAAATTGGGCGACTTTGGAAGGTTTCACCTGTTCTGGCCTTTTGGGGTTTTGCAAATGCGCATGACACCCACCAAAATCGGTTTTCCAAAAGCCAAACACTCCCCCCTTGTTGCTCTGCCATGCCCCCAAACAGCATTTTACACCCACACTGGGAAATTTTCCCCGAATTTGGAAAAATTTTTAAAATTTGGGTGCTTTTTTTTCCGGTTCCTTTTTAAAAATTTTAATTTAAAAAAAAATTTTAAAAAGAAAAATTTAATAATTTAAAAAAAAATTTTTGTTTTTTTTTCCCCGACCCCCCAAAAAATTCCAAGGGGGGGGTTTTTTAAATTTTTTTTTAGGGGTTTTTATATTTAAACCCAGGGAAAAAACCGGAAAGGGTAAAAAAGTTTGAAAAAAACCCCCCAATTTGGTTTTGGTCCCCTTTTCTGGGCTTTTGGTTTTTAGCCCAAAAAAATTTTATAGGCCCCTAGGGTATTCTTAAAAAGGAAAATCTGGGGAAATTATATTTAAAAAAAGCCAAAATTACATTTTATTTCATAAAAAGGTTATTTGAAAACTAAAAAATTACATTTTAAAAATTTATTATTTCCCTTTTTAAATTTTTGTACCCAAAGGGACCCCCCAAACACTTTTAAATTTTTTAATTATTTCTTTAAAAATTATTTATGGGGGTTTTAAAGCCCCCCAAAGCCCCTTTAAAAAACCGGAAAAAATTTAATTAAAAACTGAAAAAATTTTACAAGTTTTTAACCCCCAATTTTTTTTAAAAAAATAAAAAAAAAAATTTAAAAAAAAATGAATAAAATGGGAAAATTGGGAAATTTTTTAAACTATTTTTTTTGAATTTTTCTTCAAAAAAAATTTTTAAAACCCGAAAAACAAAATTTTTAATTTTCCGAAATTTTTTTATTTTTAAAAAAAACAAAAATTTTAGGTAAAAATTTTTTAAATTGGGCCCTTTGGAAAAAACTTTGAAACCTGGTTTTAAAGGTCAAAAAATTTTTTAAAAAAAGGGGGCACTCCAGATTTCAAAAAATTTTTTAAACCCAAAATTTTTTTTGGTCCTTAATTAAAATAAAAATTTTTTTATGGTTTTTTTAAAAAAAAATTTTTTTTGTGTTTTTACCATGTTACCTTGCAATCCCGTTAAGCTTGTTTGGCCTTTTTTAAGGGAAATACCCTTTTTTTTTACATTTTTTTAGGCTTTTTTTGCTTTAATTCCCCCCAAAAATTCGGTGGGGTGCAATTTTGGGTTTTTTACCCGTTCTTTGATTTAGAATTGGCAAAAAAAAAGGGGCCCAAAAAGGGATTCATTAAAGGTAAAATTTTTTCCCCGGTTTTGGGGTTTTTTGGGGCATTTGGAAAAATTTTTTTGTAAAAATTTTTTTTCCCCCCTTTCCCCAAATTGTTATTTCCCGCTTTTCATAAAGCCAATTTGAAAGGGGGAACCTTTGGGGGGGCAATTTTTTGTACCGCTTCACATGATTATTAAAAAACAGGGGGTTTTGGGAAAAACAAACTGGAAACCAAAACCTTTTAAAAAATTTTTAAAATGTTGAATCTAAGGTTGGATCCCTTTTCCATTTTGGGGGGAAATAAAAAGACCTTTATTTTGAAATTTTCAAAATTTTTTTTTTAAATAGGCAATTTTTTCACCAAAATTTGGGTGTGGCCCCATCGTCGATCGGGTTTGGCCGGCCTTGCCTTTTTTCCTTTCCCCCCCGGGGGCCCCCCCACTCTGAACCTGCACTGAAAAAAAAGGATGTTTTTCTTTTTTAAAAACCTTAAAATTTTCTTAAAAAAAAAATCCAAAAATTTCCCCGAAAATGGGGAAAAAACCCCCCTTTTTTTTAAAAAAAAACCCCCCCGGCCCAAAAAAAACTTTAAATTTGCCCCCTACCAAGGGGGCCTTCCCTGCACGGCCCGTTTTCCCCGCCCCAGGGGGGGGTGGGGAAACTGGTTTTGTTTGGGGGAAAATTGTTTCCCCGAGGTCTTTATTGGGGCCCCGGGGGTCTTTTCCCCGGAACCCCTGGGCCCCTTTTTTTTCCTGCACCCTTTTGCGTTTTTCCCGGCCCTCTGCCCCGGGTTTTGGCCAAAAAATTTTTTGAACCCCACCTTTTTAAAGGTCCCCCCCTCATTTCAGGATTGGGGGGGTTTAAAAAATTTTTAAAAAATTTTTTAAAAAAAAATTCCAAGGCTCTCCGCAACTATTGTTTTGCCCCCAGACTAGGGGTTTGAAAGGGCACTTAGGGGGATTGAATTGGGCACCCGGGGGGTTTTACAAAGGCACTCATCGGATTTAAGGGGGGTCGGCGGGACATTTGGGGGGGTTTGGGAGGCCTTGGGGGGTTCCCGGCCCGGTTTTGGGGTATGCAGCATATGGGGGAGGGGCTTGGGGGGCCGGGGGGCCCCCCTTTAAAGGGGCCCCCCTGGGGTTCCCCGGAAAACCTTTTGGCCCCTTTTTTCCGCCCTGCCCCCCGGGCTTTTCCCGGGGGAAACCCCGGGGGGGGCCCGGGGCCTGGGGAGGGGTTTGGGGGGTGCCCCCCTTTGGGGGGTTTTCCCCTGGGGGGGGGCCGCCCGGGTCCTGGCTTGGGCCCGCTGACCAATCCTGCCCCCGGGGGGGGCCCCACACTGGTTTGGGGACGGAGGCTCGCTCTTTTCCCAAAGCCTTTTTGTAGGGGCCCGCGGGGAAACGAAAGGGCCGAGGGCCTCCCCGGGGGGGGCCTGGGGGGAGGTTTTTTCCCCCCCTTTTTTTCCCCCTTTAAAAGTAGGGGCCCCCCGTTTGGACCCCGCCTCCCCGTCCCCCCCCCCTCACATTACTATTCCCCCTCCTAAAAAATATTTTTAACTTTTTGGGCCCCATTTTGAAAAAAAACCTTTTAAACGAATTTTTGGCCAAAAAAACCCCTTAAAAAAATTTTTAAAAAAACGGAAAAAGGGGGTGTTTAAAAAATTTTTTTAGTTTTTAAAACCTAAAAATTTTTTATTCCAGAACTTTTGTTGTTTTTGGGCAGAAATTTTAAAATATAATCTTTTGGTTTAAGCTTTGGGGAACAACCTAATTGATTCTCCTTTTTAAAAAATTTTATAAAAAAAAACTTCTGGGAAAAAGTAGTTTAATTAGCCCTTAAAAACAACAAAAAAGGCCCTTTTTTTTTTTAAAAAAAAAAAAAAAAATTTTCCCTATAAAAAAAAAAACTAGAAGTTTTAAATCACTTTCTTTAAGGACAGGAGCTGCTTTATACACAGTGTAGCAGAAAAGAAAATGGGGCCCTCACCTAGTGCCCAGAGGAGCCACTTATCCCGGCACATGTAAAGAGCAGTACAGGACATGTAGTACCGCACTGTACAGTAGAGAAGCGCTATAGACCACCAATCTCTGCATGCGCTGCACCTACACAGATGATTCCTAAGTGAAATGTTCATGATAATTGACTAGATCAGTGTCTGGGACATTGTATATTGTGTATGGTTTCAAGATGCAATGTCCCAGAAAAGACCATTGTATGTTGAAAGTATTGTATTCTGAGGCCACTGTAAGGTCGAATACCCAGAGTAGAAGATGTAGAATAAAAAGTCTAAGGCTATGTTCAAACAGTTTATTTTGGGGCGCATTTTGCCACGTATTTCGCGGCGTACTGTGCTCTAAATACAAGCGAAATCCCCCCAATAATAAGGTAATCCAAAATTTTAATTCCCCTCCCTCCCTGCTCGAATATTTAAAGTATTGTAGGGGGGAGTAATGTCCCCTCATCTGCTAGGGGGCCGCCCCCCTACCCCAAAAAGTAAAGGCCCGTGAGCGCGATCAGCGCGACCCCCAAAACACCCGGCGAAAATTGCCGTTGTGCCCGCAATTAGCCTGTGAACATCCCCAAAGCTGGGCAAAAACTTCTCAGAGGCTCACATTCTGTGATAAATCTGGCATATTTGCTTTTTCGTTGCTGTATCCTGTACTATTGGTTTCTTTTTCCCCAAAAATTTCCCTTTTTGGGGAACCCACACTTTTTTTGCCGAGGGGGCCAAAATGTTCTTAAAAACTGTCAAAAAAACACAAATCTGGTTAAGAAATAAACCATATTTTTCCCAAAATTTTGACTAAAAATAGTGGACAATTCCCATGTGCCCCAGTGTTTTTGTAGGGGAAGTACGTTGGACTTTTGTTGATGTTTTTATGCACTTGATTTATTCCACCTGAAAAAAGACATCACCCAAAATAGCACAATTTAAAAAAAAAAAATTATTAGTAAATGGGATAAAAAAATAGAATTAAAATTACAAAACCGATGGAAGGCAGACCGGAAATCGTCAGTAATAAAGTCTGACGGATCACTTTATCATACTATTGCCTCCCACCAGTTTTGTATTTTTTTTTATTCCTCCATTCATGTTTTTAGCCTCATTATTATTATTATTTTTATCCTGTTTACTAATAAAATAATTTTGTTACCAAAGTTTTTTTGGGGCGATGGTTGTTCTTTTTCGGGTGGACAGTATTATTTTATAAAACTGCATATTTCATTGTATAACTAAGGGCCATGTAAGTTGTTTGTAGGTTGGTGCTTTGTGATGTATGTTTCCAGTCGTCACAGCGGAGGGCTAGTTATCGCCCAGTATGTACCCAATAAATCAGCGGCCAGAGTAAACCTATTATACATAGCCATGCTCCTGCTCCAATTACTAGCATAAAATAGAGCTCTAATCCCAGCATGTTAATGCTAATGCTCCTGCAGTATGGTGGCCCCTGAAAGGAGAAGATTCCCCCGCAGTCCCTTTATGCATGTGGGCAGTTGTGGGGTGCCCTGGGTTACGGAGCCAAGTCTATGGGGCCCCATCAGGTCTGCCATGAATTAGTCTATTCGGCAATAGACTGGTATTATAGATTCCCTGTCGGGTTTAAACCCAAATGGGAAAACATGCTTCGGAAAATTTCGTTTCCCAAGAATTTTGTCATTTCGTCCCCTCATGGGACAATAAAAGTTTTATTAAATTTTAGCAAGCTTAATTTAATACAGCTCTCACGATTGGATAAAAATGTTTTTTTAAAGCACTTCTGTAGGTTTTCTCACTGCCCAGTTTGTTTAATTTTGTTTTTCCAGGTTTTTTTTTTCCAAGACTTTTTAAAACTCCCCACCACCTCCTGCTGTGTTAAAATAGAAAATAAACCCCTATACAAAATTTGCCCAATCCCCTTTCAGGCTCTGGTTTTTCTTCGTCGCTCAATGATGCATTTGAAATTTATTACGCGAAAGGGCCCCTCTTCACAGGTTATTTTGCCGGGTTGGCCCCGTACTGCGCGCCGGATTTGCGCTCAGTACGGCCCCCAACCCGCGGCGCAATTAGGTAACCCCACTGCTTATGGGAGAACAGTGGATTCCTCGCTCCTCCCCATCGGCGAATCCGCCGGGGGGAGAAAGTGACATGCAACATTATTTAAAACAAGGGCATTAGTCTATGGGGTCTAGAGCGGGCCCCCCCCGTCCGGCCCCGCCCCCCGTCCGCCCTTATTAACGGCGGATTTTTTGAGCTCATAGTCACAAATCCGTCGGGAATAAGCCGTGTGAACACGGCCTAAGTACCATCACCAGCATAAATACACAAAGCTGTTTTATGTATCAAAATATTAAAAAAAAACAAGTGAGACAAAGCACCTAAAATACCAAACAAGGGAAACGGTGGTACGGAGACAGGGGATATAAAGTGCTATTTATATTGTTTTAGGCTATCCACAATATGGGTACATAAATGTATGTAGAACACAAAAGGACTTATGATCAATAACAATAATAGATAATATAACGAAGTGTAGCATAAAAGTTGGCATCAAGTGTGAGTATTTACATATTATATGCATATATCATACAGTCTCAACATGTTCTATGTAAAATCAGCACAGAAAAGTGATACCAAAAGTACAGTACGGTAGTATGGATATGCCTTACCCCCTATATCAACTGGTATGACCACTGAATAAAGCCCGTCCCGACATGCATTTTGTGTGGGCGGCTTCTGGGGACCTGCATGTACGGCATGTGACCACAGAGGTCAATGAATGGCTGTAGCAACACGTGATCCATGAACGTGATGTCATCAGTGAGGGATCGAGAGGGAAACGCTATTTAGGCTCAGTGGGAGGTGGTAGGAGGGTTTTTTTTCTCTTTTTTTTTTAATTTTTTTATTTTTTTTAATAGTCTTCAAAAACCCTTTTAAATAAAGGCCAAATAAATGGAACCGCTATGAGGTTGTAACGGTGTTATTAGCAGGTGCATACAACTGAATAATCAAACCACAGCAGGTGCAAGGCAGCCCTCGGCCTCCAGCCCAGCCACGGGGATGGGGGTCCAGACAGAATGTAAATTAATAGAGCCGGCAGCCAATGACATGAAAGGAGGAGGAATCTGACCTACACTGGGGAACAGTGTTTACAGAAACTGAAGATAAGGGATCCTGTGAGAACAAGACAGCTTTGCTAATGACATCCAATTGCAAAGTTGCTTGTTTTCACGGTCCCCTTATTCTGAAGACCATTTAATGTAATGATACAACCCATTTAACTACCTGAAACTAAAATTTATTGAATCGTAGTTAGCCGTATAAAATTTCTGGATCCAGTCTGATGGCAATTTTGGGAGCAGAAATATTTGTTTATGGCAGATTGGTTCTTGTCTTATGGGATCCAAGTGTTCATCAGTAGCGAAACAAAGCTTAAAGATTTCCTATCCCCCTCCCTTCATCCACATCTTTCCCACCCTTGGTTGAACCTGATGGACATACTGTATGTCCTTTTTTCAACCGTACTATGTAAGGTGGTTAATGCAGCCCTATCTCAGCCCAGGATGGGATGGAGGGAGAGAAGCTGAGCTCAGTGATACATAGTTTGTGCAGGGTTTTTGAGTAAAATGTCCCCCCCCCCCCAAAAAAAAAAAGAAAATCCAAATGATAACGTGAACGACCGGCTTACTCCACCCACATACAATGATTGACCATTTGATCTGTACACATACTGATTAAGTGAAAGTGGTCAGTCACTGTATTTGGGAGAGTTATGCAGTGCTTTCACTTTTTTTAATATTTTCTTTGCTTTTACTCAGAAATCCTGCTTTAAATCATATAACCCTATATATCACAGAGCTTCACTTCTTTCCTTTGATCACATCCTGCTTTCTGATAGCATAAAACTCCCGACAGGTTCGCTTTAAGGATTAGTCAGAGGAATATGTTTTTTGGATGTAAGACAGCCTTTTTTGAAAGGGGTTGTCTCATCTCAAAGTTTCATAGGATGTGTGAATGAAATAATGCTGCTTGGCTCTGTCGCTTCCTGGTCAAGCTGTCTGTAATTCGGGATATGAGCTCAGTGTTTTTCAGACTTCCTGTTTATTAGTCTAGATTAAATAAATTACCTTCTCTGAGGTCCAGAGAAGCTTCTGAGCTAATGTAAACAGTAAACGAATTACTGTCTTTTTGTCTGAAAGATCAGATAAAACACAAGCTCTCACACTCCCTGCTATCGGATAGAACAAACAGCAGGGGAGAAGTAGTACACAGGTTGGTCACTTGGGAAACCTGAGAGCCCTCAGAAGGTGATAACATAATTTGTAGCTCCTTAAAGAGAACCTGTCACATAGGTGATGCCCCCCTTGCTGAGGACAGCACAAGCTAGTGTCAGACCTGCTGTTTCCAGCGCTGTGTCCCTTATACTGTAAGATGCTGCAGTTTGAGTATTTAATGCTCAAATCTGCAGTTTTCAGCCAGAAAAATCATTCAAAGAGTCAGTTTTTTTCATTCCCCGCCCACCTGAGGCTAGCCCCGCCCACCTCAACTGATACACCTATTACTTTGAATAGGTAGAAACATGTGAATAACGGTAAGTGGTGGGCGGGGCTAATATCTGCTCTTGAATAAGATTTGAGCATTAAATGCTCTAAAACTGCTGCATCTTACAGAATAAGGGACACAGTGCCGGAAACAGCAGGTCTGCCACTAGCTTGTTCTGTCCTCAGCAAGGCGGGGAAATAACCTATGTGACAGGTTCCCTTTAACAAAATAAGATGAACAAAGCAATATATTTGGAAAACGTCTTCCTTAATTGTTCCCTATGATTTTGAAAGCTAAATTTCCTTTGTGAAGTGAGGAACAACCCCTTAAGATACCCACCACCGAGCAAACTGGATGTCCTCGCTATTCTTTGCCTTAACACAGTGCGAATGAGGGGTAGAAATGTTGCACAGGCAAGTAACTGACTCAGTGTGGCACATGACCACACTAGGTTAACCCCCCGGAGATGGGACGGTTTAAGAGATGAGTGGGTTTCTGTTGTTTCTTCTGCTCTGACAGCCCCTTCTCCTGCCCATACAAGCAAGAATAATCTTGGCAGGATCTGTCTGATGCCAGGAAATAAGCTGCTGTCAGAAGGTCAGTCAGCGGCTTGTCTCCTCATTGAAATAAACTTGTGCACACAGTCAGACGGAGCGTGCATTTTATTGGAGGAGTGCAAGAGAAAAAGCTGTCAGCCAGCATGAAGATGTCCGCCCTAACAGGCCTGGAGTTAGATATTTCCAATCTCTATATCTACTCCTCCTGTAAACTTTTCTCTCCTTTGTCAAGACTGTAGGGCAGATTTATTGAAGCTGGTGTTTCATTAAGAGGAGCACGCGTCATAATAAAGAAGTTACATCTGCGGCCATCTGTGCAATGCAAATAGAGATCTACAGCGCTAATGAGCTGTGTAGAGCTTTATGGTGTAATATAACGCTGGTTAGCTATGTAGATTTGAAGTATGATAGGAGCCACAAGAGCTTCTGCCCCGCCCTCCGTCAGACTGAGAGTGCAAACACACGAGGATCCAGCCTCATGCAGCTGACCGTGACCCCTTGAGTTTGTCGAGCATTCAGAGGCAGTCGCACTGCCATTGCCAGCTGCATTGGAGCATGACTTATTTGTTCACTTAAATAGCATCGTTATATTCCATGGCGCTGTACAAAGACTGTCATTATTCACATTGTGGTGACGGCTGACCTACCCCTTTACCACCACTTTTGAAAAAGGGAGAGTTGGGCGTAAAAACAGTTAAAATATTCACGTTTTCGTGCAAATTTGAAAATCTCGTCATATTCCCTTTATAAGGAAATTTACCTGGTATAAACCATTAATTAAAGCATCCTGTTCCTATGTAGAATAAGTCCAAACCATTTATTTGGGGAATAACGTAAATTTCAGCGGCCTAACAGAAAAAATGGCTAGTAATTCTGCAGCCTGCAGGATCAGTAAGCTCAGTATAACGTATTACAGTGCCCTCTTTGATGTATCGTTGGGCATAGTTTGGGTTGGAGAGGATTATCTTTTAGTTTCACTGTCAATAATACAGCAATGCGACCATTATGGAGGTCCATGTTTCTGTGTACAATTGAAAATCGGTGCAGATATGTTACAGATGCAGCACAGAAAAATATGCTATTTATAAGATCTTCCGATACGATATCTCCTCCTACATTGTCATAATGGATATTAAAAACATTGTCTAGGTTATCTGACTCCAAAAACCATACAAACCACAGTAATAAACAACTAGAAACCAGAATATCTCATACTGTTGGCACCTCTGGGAGGAGCTAGTGCAATAATTAATGAATCCTTTTTTAAACGTGCGCCAACAAAGTTTCCACACACTTTAACAAATTAAGAGGGTTGATAAGTACAAGCCTAAAAAACCAAACATAATACAGAAAAAGCTACTTACACAATCGGACACCAAAGGTGTGAGAGTAGGAGCCCTTGCTCCCAAGAGCTTATGAAACATAAAGGTGAGTAGGTGGTGCGAAGTTGCTATGGGATTACAGTGGCCAGCCATCTGTTTTCATACAAATAAGGGGTGTGGTTATACCATAAAAAGTAATGATCTGCCACCAGGGGGACCCTTCAACTAATATACAGAAAAAGTGCCTGTTATAGGTAGCCCAAGTGTATGGTGAGTGACGAAATGTGGAGTGATAGAAAGTGGGGGGTTAGCAATTAATATGTGCATTTTACTGCTGACAGTGAAATTACTAGCAATACTATTGAGTCAATTGTGAAGCAGATAATGGTAACGTACCCTACCGCCCTAAATAAGAAACGACGCCCAAACCTGCCCCAGTTCTCCAAGTCTTGGTCCGTAAATTTCATAAGAGCTTGTGTGCACACTTGCGTATACTATATGCGAGCCATTAGTAACTGATGACTTTGCTTCATGCAAATATTTGAGTTCGCCATGTTTAGTATGTTTTATTACGCTCGACGTGGTTAGCACATGCTCCTTCACTTTACATTAAACAACAGAATGTTTCATTCCCCGAGAAGAAAACAATGGAGCCATACATCCAAGTGACTCCTGCACCCAGTCATTTGTCTCTAGCACTTCTTACCTCTCAAGAACCATAAACCAGAGACCCCACTGGATGTTTTAAATATACAGAAATCATTTTCTGCCCCTAATTTGAATATCTAAAAGGGGTTCTCCTGTTTTAGGAAACCCATTGTCCTATTCTCTATTATAAAATTTTACGTTTATATTGAAAGGGTTCTCTGTTTGGGACCTTTTAGGCAGAAAATATCTTAATTACTAAGTGTTTGTCTCTCTGAAGGACCTTTCCTGTAGTTCACAGAAAGGCCATTGATCTGACAGGGCACTGTGGAGTGCCCAAGGCCCTCCGTTCACTCAACGGCGGATTTGCCGGAGGCTTTCGTCACGGTACCCGCGGCCAATGCCCTCGTCCGGACCTGTGCCCGTCAAACTCTCGACCTCCCGGACGCGGGTTGGCGTGCGCGATTGGGGCTTGTTTGGGGCGCGGCTTGCGCCATGAGGTATTTGTCCCCATGAGCAAATTAATAGCGGGGCAAACCGCGCCGCGGTCCAGCGGCGCACCACCCGCGGCGACGCCCGCTGCGGCACCACGCGGCCGCCGCGCAGAGCACTCCCAAGCCCCGCGGCGTGTGAATATTAACGCGGTTTCCCATAGGAAACCATGTTAATAAACTAGGCGCGATTTGGGCCGCGGGGAGACCGCGGTCAGAACCCGCGGACCAAATCCTTTCTGTGAACATCCCAAAAACGTTTATGATCAACCAGTACTATTTAATGGAGCTCCTAAAGTTTGGTTGCAGTGAGGTAGATCCAGACTGCCCGGACAACATCGAAACAATGCAACAACTGCTCTCAAGGATGAGAGGGGTAGGGGCAAAATGAGGGCAGAACTATATTTTCATTGAGGTGTAATGAGCAAACCACTTTAGGGAGAAGCGAAGGCACAGGACATATTATGACCATGTCTTTATGAAGAACTAAACAAGGGGACCTGCAAGAGCGATCCGCCAGTTTAGTCACTCGATAGATAGATATAATGTTCATTAGGAAGGCCACCTTCCAAGAAAGTAAACGGAGGGAAATTTTCCACAACGGTTCAAAAGGGGAAGACTGCATAGTCTTCAAAACAAGGCTTAATCGGCCAATGAACAGGTGAGACGGCAATAAAAAGGACTTCCAGCTATGGACAAACTGTGGTTTGCAAGCCCGAATCATGGTACGGAATAACCAAATCTGAAAAAATGCAAGATTTTACAATTGCAGCTTCAATAGCCAAGCTATGAAATGCAGCTGAAGTAAAGTCGGGTGTATCAGAGAGCCTTGGGATACGATTTTTTCATGCAGAAGGAGAGACCATGTGGCACCTGCCAACAGGGCGATGAGATCTGCCTACCAAGCCCAGTGAAGTCAATCTTGAGTGTGGCTGGAACCCTCTTCATATTGAGTAATTGAGTGACACTTAGATAAATAAGGATGTGTATCGTTCAGGAGGGGGGTGGATAGTGGACTGGGGCCACAAACTGACTCCATGGAAAAACCAGTGCATCTATGGCGAGGAGCCAGAGGATACGTAACTTTTTGAGCTGATGGTTGAGGTGGTATGTGAACAGATCGACGTCTGGAGTGCCCCACTTTCGGAAGAGAAGCTATACCACCTCTGGCAGAAGAGACCACTCCCAGGGATTCAATGTCCAGCTGAGGAGTTTTTAAGAATGGAATTTCATTCTCCACTCCCTGGTTAAATGAAAAATTAGCTTACTGTGATGGAACCCTACGGCTGTCCTCCAGCGAATGATTCCATGAGGCTCTTCTATTGAAAGCTGCCATTGGCTCCTTGTGTCCTCCTTCGTACGATCAGATACAGTCAACCCACAGTGATTGTACGGACTGGAGAGTTCTAGAAAAATGGCCCTGAGTTCCAGTATATTGATAAGTAGACGGGATTCACAGACCCTGAATCGTCCGGGAGCCATACATGGCTCCCCACCCCAAGGTGCTGGTATCTGTGGTAATGATCAGCCATTGTGGAGGAAGAAAGAACTGAAGTAGCGCAGGAGATATAAGCCACCCGTTGAGGTCGACACGAATTTGGGATGAGGCAGAATTTCCTTGTCCAGGGAAAATTAGAGCGCCATCCCAGTGAGTTAGAATGACCCACTGGAGGAGATGAGAATTAAACTGTGCAAATGGCACGGCTTTGAATGCTGCCACCATCTTGCCTAGAACTCGCATGCAAGTGCGAAGGGTTTATGGGGAGCTTTTCCGAAGAAGAGAAATGCCTGACTGTAAGAGCTGAATCTTCACTGGTGGAAGATGCACCCTGGCTGACTGTGTGTCAAGAGTCATGCCCAGGAACTCCATACACTGGAATGGAATCGGACAAGATTTGTTGTAGTTGACAATCCACCCAAAGCGCCTGTATTTATCCAGGGTGATCTTCATGCTGTCCAGGTTGGCACTTTGCTGCTTGCTTCACAAGAAGGTCATCTAGTTAAGGGATAATGGTAATCATTCTGATGTGCCAGGACCTTTGTGAAGAACCTTGGCACTGAAGCGAGGCCGAATGGCAGAGCCACAAATTGAAAATGCAATGAACCTACCGTGTAAGAAAGAAAACGTTGGTGTGACTGGGCGATAGGGATGAGCTGGTAAGTGTCCCTGATGTATATGGCAAAAAGAAATTCACCAGAGCCACAATTACCAAATGGAGAGACTCCATCGAACCTGGAAAACAAAACATGGTTCTGACTGAGCCATCTTTTTTGGGACTCATGAAAAGGTTGGGATAAAAACCCAGTAATGCTAGGAATCGGGGACCAGCAGAATTATGCTGTGAAGGAAAAGGGTTTGGATTGCCTGAAACAAGTTGACGCCCAGACAGGAGAAGCGGGCAAAGAAAAATGGAAAAACCAAGCTGGGGGAACGGATACAAAGTGGATCTTGTATCCTGAGGCAGACTACTTTCCCCGAACCCATGGCTTCGCAGTGATCTGTGACATTTGCCAAACCCCTTAATTTACGAGAGGTGGGCCCCACCCCCTCGGGAGACTCTTCGGGTGGGCTGGTGAGGAAGACCCTCAGGACAAGAAAGCCTTGGCGGAGGGGAATTTGGAGGTTTTAGAACAAAAACACCAGGAAGCAGTTGGCTTGGTGGATGGCCACTTGGACCCTGAGGAACGGGTGTCCATTTTCCCCACAAGCCTATAAGAGAATTATAGAAGGGACTGAAGTTTAAAATGTTTCTTATACATCAACTGCTGCGTAGGATGATTTTGCGAGGAGGAGGTCACAATGCTGACCGACCTGGAACCCGCCTTTGAAATATGTCTCATACAGATGCTTTCCAAAAAGTGAAGTAAGCGTGTCTTTTTGGAGTCTGCATCAGTCGACCAAGACTTAGACCACAAAGAGCGCCGGACGGCTACCGCATTAGCAGAGGCTTTAGCAGCCAGGCAAGTCGATTCAAGTGAGGCCTCCCAAAGGAAGTTAGTGGCATACATGAGCTGGAATGCGAGTTCCAATAGCTCTTCTGCGGAAGAGCCAGACGATAGCTTGTGCTGCAGCTTTTTGGCCCAGACCGTAGAGGCTTTGCTGACCTATGGTATAAAGAATGATGACTCAAACTCTGCTGCAGAAAAACCAACCTCCGGTGGGCTTGCTGAAGACCCGCATCCCTCATTTCGCTGATATTAGGGTATGGAGCTAGGTAGGAGGCCCAGGGGACAGTACAGGCCTATTTGAAGCCTGAGCCTTGGGAAAGTAGGAAACTAATTTTTTGACACGGCCGTACCCTCAGAATGGCGTGATGGGCCAACGGAAGGCTGCAAAGGCTACAGGAGGATAAGACCCCCAGGATAAAATGTACTGGAAAATGGTGCCACCTGCTTAATGTTCAGTACCTCAGCAGATCATTACAGGTGCCTTTGGGGTACAAAAGCTTCCCTGCAGGATTTTTAATCCCCAAAATGTCAAATTTTAAATTTGGGGATGAGCTGTGAATTTGTTGCTGATTTTCACCATTGACTTAAGTGAAGCTGTAAAAATCCACAGCAAGTCCACAATAAAGTTTTAAATTGTTGCAGAATGTTTGTCACTCTTCCCCCTCCCTAAATCTCTTGTTTTCTCTGAGGGTATATTCACACTGTCATTTAGGGCATATCTTGGGTGTAATTTCGCTGAAATATTTTCTGAAATAGGCCCCAAACAATTTACCATACAGTCCCACAGACCTCAATGTAAAATATGCGGTGTCAATCACATGCCAAGTATTTCACAATCATAATGTAGCATGTGTTTGCAAACAAGTGACGTGTCCCTTCTTTGCAGGAGTATACGCCGCGTACTGGTTTACAGCATAGGAGGCCTGAAAGTTCATGGGGCCATTATGCAATGTATCAGCTTTGAAATTACGTCCTTTCAAGCGCGTAATTTCAAATCGCAGACGCACAGCGTTTATGGTATGCAGTACGCCATGTGAACTCCCCCTAAAAATTCACTGCAGCAAATTGGCAACAAAATCTGTCTTATTTGATGTGAATTTGCCGCTGCAGATTTTCCAGTATGGACCATCTGCTGCATTTCCATACTGTGTTAGCATACCCCAATAGAGCTAACTTGCAACTATGGAACTTGAGGAAGAAGCTTACTGTTTTGGGTTAGCCTACCGAAGCTGGACAAACTATGTTCTACACTGTAGAGGGGCACAGCGTGTGGTATAGGGAATAGGTGTTTTGATCCCAAGACCTGAGAATGTGATGTACCATGTCTTCTGGGGTGAATATAGTGTTGATCCAGTAAGGTCTTAGTCTATGGGATTGCTGGAGATGGCTAACTACAGTGCCATAGAGTATGATTAATGCAGCAACTACTCCATTCGTTCCAGGGACACGGTGCACTCGCTTCTCATGACCAGTTGGAATTAACCTTCAGCTCTGTGTGCTCAGGAGGTGTGTGTGATGTTTGAATTGCTTATCATGTGACCCAGCAGGATGACATCGCCAGGCCTTTCCTCTCTGTAGCCAAAGAAAGGTCTGTGTATGTACAAAGCTGTAAATAGCTCAGAGGTAAAGTTTTTGCCTCACAGCACAATGGTCCTCGGTTCAAATCCCTGCAGGAACCAAACCTGTGAATTTTTTTTCTTCGTGGCAAAACCCCTTAAAGGGGTTAGACCCTACCTATCAGACCGTATCACCTTTCCTTTGTATAGCTGAAAACTGTTAATAGCAGGAAACTACTTGAACAATCTATACTTACAGTACTATTAGTACAGCTAATGTATGCGGCTATTATATAGTCGGCTGCGATGGGCTGCTGTGCCAATCAACTAGATAAATGCAGAGGTCACAATTCAAGAATGACCTTTTGTCTTCATAGGCAATGTACCCTTTTTTTTTTTTTTTTTTAAATATATATTTTTCTCTTTCACTTATGTCACTTGTAGTAGGTTGTTGTCGTCATTGAAAGCAAATGTGAACAGCTCCAAACCACCAAAGAGACAGACTCTCAGTGAGACGTCTGGGATATAATGTAATAGGGATTCTGATACTTTAAACCACAAACTTGTCATGGGAGGAGATAACTGTTGACCATTGACAATTTTCCCTGACTCCATCATACATATGCTTGTTCTTGTTGGCTGAATGGCCATTTTCTTTATTAACTCAAAATCACTTATCTTGGGAGAAGGCCTCTGAGGCCTAGGTCACATCTGCGTGCTACATTATTTTCTGCATTAAAAATGATGGACACCACAATAGAATCCCAACGGACGCCATTGTAGTCAACAGGTTCCATCAGCTGCTATTGGTGTTCATCATGAAATGGATCCGGCCCCAGTCGCTCTGAATGGAACATCCAACACAGATATCTAACACGACTGATCCCTGTAGGATCTCCCCTCACCACCTCTGGTGGCAAAAGTAGAGGTTTGGTTTGCCCATGACATTAGACCTCATTTTACTAGAGTGTACCAAAAAAATTCATTAGTGTCCACTGACTAGGCTCATGTCCGGGTCCAATTTTATGTTCCTGGAATTCAGAGTTGTGGTGTTTTTTTTTTTTTTGTTTTTTTTTTGTTTATTTGTTGTTTTTTTTTTTAAACCTGATTTAGTATGAGTGACCAGCCATTTGTATCACTGTCACTTCCTTTGCCGGACACCACAGGCAACTAGTGCTGTCCAGTATATGCTCCTTATAAAAGGACCCCAGATATCTCTGTTTTAGGGCTTGTTCACACGACGTTTTTGATGCTTTTTACGGATCCGTTTTTGAAGAGTCAAAAGCGAATCCGGAAAGCGGATCCGCAAAACGCAACAGTTGATACTTTATTTTGATCTGTATTGTATGCTTTTCGACGTGCGTTTTACGGATCCGCTTTCCGGATACGTGTTTGATCTCTCTCTCTCCGTCTCTGTCTCGCTCTCGGTCTCTGTCTCGCTCTCCGTCTCTGTCTCGCTCTCCGTCTCTGTCTCGCTCTCCGTCTCTGTCTCGCTCTCCGTCTCTGTCTCGCTCTCCGTCTCTGTCTCTCTCTCGGTCTCTGTCTCTCTCTTGGTCTCTGTGTCTCTCTCTTGGTCTCTGTCTGTCTCCCCTCTGTCTCTCTCTCGGTCTCTGTCTCTCTCTCGGTCTCTGTCTCTCTCTCGGTCTCTGTCTCTCTCTCGGTCTCTGTCTCTCTCTCGGTCTCTGTCTCTCTCTCTCGGTCTCTCTCTCTCTCTCGGTCTCTCTCTCTGTGTGTGTGTGTCTCTCTGTGTGTGTGTGTGTCTCTCTGTGTGTGTGTGTGTCTCTCTGTGTGTGTGTGTCTCTCTCTGTGTGTGTGTCTCTCTCTGTGTGTGTGTGTCTCTCTCTGTGTGTGTGTGTCTCTCTCTGTGTGTGTGTGTCTCTCTCTGTGTGTGTGTGTGTCTCTCTCTGTGTGTGTGTGTGTCTCTCTCTGTGTGTGTGTGTGTCTCTCTGTGTGTGTGTGTGTGTCTCTCTCTGTGTGTGTGTGTGTCTCTCTCTGTGTGTGTGTGTGTCTCTCTGTGTGTGTGTGTCTCTCTCTGTGTGTGTGTGTCTCTCTCTGTGTGTGTGTGTCTCTCTCTGTGTGTGTGTCTCTCTCTGTGTGTGTGTGTCTCTCTCTGTGTGTGTGTGTCTCTCTCTGTGTGTGTGTGTCTCTCTCTGTGTGTGTGTGTCTCTCTCTGTGTGTGTGTCTCTCTCTGTGTGTGTGTGTCTCTCTCTGTGTGTGTGTGTGTCTCTCTCTGTGTGTGTGTGTCTCTCTCTGTGTGTGTGTGTCTCTCTCTGTGTGTGTGTGTGTCTCTCTCTGTGTGTGTGTGTCTCTCTGTGTGTGTGTGTCTCTCTCTGTGTGTGTGTGTCTCTCTCTGTGTGTGTGTGTCTCTCTCTGTGTGTGTGTGTCTCTCTCTGTGTGTGTGTGTCTCTCTCTGTGTGTGTGTGTCTCTCTCTGTGTGTGTGTGTCTCTCTCTGTGTGTGTGTGTGTCTCTCTCTGTGTGTGTCTCTCTGTGTGTGTGTCTCTCTCTGTGTGTGTGTCTCTCTGTGTGTGTGTGTGTGTCTCTCTCTGTGTGTGTGTCTCTCTCTGTGTGTGTGTGTGTCTCTCTCTGTGTGTGTGTGTGTCTCTCTCTGTGTGTGTGTGTGTCTCTCTCTGTGTGTGTGTGTGTCTCTCTCTGTGTGTGTGTGTGTCTCTCTCTGTGTGTGTGTGTGTGTGTCTCTCTCTGTGTGTGTGTGTGTGTGTCTCTCTCTGTGTGTGTGTGTGTGTGTGTGTCTCTCTGTGTGTGTGTGTGTGTGTCTCTCTCTGTGTGTGTGTGTGTGTCTCTCTGTGTGTGTGTGTGTGTGTCTCTCTCTGTGTGTGTGTGTGTCTCTCTCTGTGTGTGTGTGTGTCTCTCTCTCTGTGTGTGTGTGTCTCTCTCTCTGTGTGTGTGTGTGTCTCTCTCTCTCTGTGTGTGTGTGTCTCTCTCTCTCTGTGTGTGTGTGTCTCTCTCTCTCTGTGTGTGTGTGTCTCTCTCTCTCTGTGTGTGTGTGTCTCTCTCTCTCTGTGTGTGTGTGTCTCTCTCTCTCTGTGTGTGTGTGTCTCTCTCTCTCTGTGTGTGTGTCTCTCTCTCTGTGTGTGTGTGTCTCTCTCTCTGTGTGTGTGTGTCTCTCTCTCTCTGTGTGTGTCTCTCTCTCTGTGTGTGTGTGTCTCTCTCTCTGTGTGTGTGTCTCTCTCTCTGTGTGTGTGTCTCTCTCTCTGTCTCTCTCCTCACCCCATCCATCCATCCCCCTGCAGCACCTCGCCTCCCCGTCCAGCCGCTCGCCTCCGATGCCTCCCCGTCCAGCCGCCGCCGCTCACCTCCGATGCCTCCCCGTCCAGCCACTCGCCTCCGATGCCTCCCCGTCCAGCCGCCGCCGCTCACCTTCCGATGCCTCCCCGTCCAGCTGCCCACTGCGCTTTTCGCATTCGCTTTCAGGATGCAAAGCGCCGCTGATACGTACCCGGAGTGTGGAGCGCTTTTGGACAGGTGCCAAAAGCGCACTCCATTATCTCCTATGGGCTTTCACTTGCGTAGAACGCAAGAAGAATTGACATGTCAATTCTTAAAGCGGATCCGAAAAGCGCAGCGCAGGAGAGCTCTCAAAAGCGCATCACCGATCTCCCGTGGGAACAGCGATGCGCTTTTGCCATTGAACGCAATGTTAATCACACTGACAATTGTTAGATCCGTTTTGCGGATCCATTAAACGGATCACAAAAGCGTCGTGTGAACAAGCCCTTACAGTCAAAGTTAGGAAATCCTTTATGTTCATACCTGGAGTTACACTTTCTCAGGTTATTTTTGCTGAATTGCAAGTGTCCAGTTTTCGGAGATGTAGGTTTTGTTGTGTGTTTTTTTTCTTTGTTTTTTTCCCCCTGATTTTTCATGATTTTTTAACCTAGCTATGATAACGGTTAAAGCTCTGGATGTGATTATTGCTTCACAATCTGCAGAACTATAAAAATGATTGTATCCAGAAGCCATTAATTTAGATATGTTCTAGCATTAGATGATGAGGTAGAGCCTGCATTTCCCTCCGATTGTCCAACAATACTCCCGTTTTGAATTACACATGCCAAATTCCGACACCTACCTTTGCTTCGAGCATCCGAGCCTAATCACTCGAGATATTTTTATTGCTTTGCCTGCAGCTGGAGGAGACAATGCACACAATGCAATGTTTGACAACTAATGTGTGGCAACGTTGAGCCTGATGAAATGTAAATGTTTCTAAGCCGCTGTATCACAGATCCGTGACGCTTTTAATATTTATACACTGACACCAGTTGTAGCTTTTTTCCGAGTGAAACTGATCTATGCAGCTGTTTAATATTCATGTATTCTGGGAACGTTTGGCAGAGCGAGGCTGACTCTGGAGATTTGTTCTTTTATTTCAGGCAAAAAAGAAAGAACTGGCTCGCAGAGACCTCGATATAGAGGACGGAGACAGCATGATTTCCTCCGCCACATCTGACACCGGCAGTGCAAAGAGGAAGAGGTAGGTTTCCATCTGCTGGAATTCCCAGCATCTCTGCATCCATTGTCATCAGGCTGGAGCATGTAGGCCGGCGTCTCTACCCAATTGTTCTGCATGTGGATCTTATAGGGGACGAGAACACCACCAATATGATCCTGCTCCGCGAGGACCCGCTAGTTGAGATCAGTGATTATTTGTGGAAACTATATGTGCAGTAGGACTTTTAATTCTGGAGATTCATATTCTCATGTCTCATTCTCTATCCTGGTAATAATGCAATTGATGCTTCCAAAGTGTGTAATGTGGAAAGCATCATGGCAGCTGACACTTGAGTATTAATGATAGGTATAAAGTTAAATTAACAGTAAATTATTGTACTTTGAAGGGAATTTGCCTGATACATGAGGTGACTATGCTAGCTTGCTTAGCTGTCTTCATTAGTTTTAGGCTTAATGTGAGAATTTATAGAATAATAATT